>JABCKD010000796.1:0-20834 GCA_013186415.1 Fusarium sp. NRRL 66088 | reverse complement strand
GCCTTGGGGGGCGTTTGAGGAACCCTCTAGCAGCTGCGAGCGCCTGGCAGATCTGTTGTGCCCCACCAAAAGATGGGAACTTGCGGCGGCGTCTCCTGGACAATGGATGGGGATCTCACTTGTTTGCTGCTTCTGGGAGATTCTTGAAGCCGCCTGGTGCAATTCGACAATGTCCACTCGCTTCTCATTTGTTCCCGTGTCGTCTGTTCGTCGTTTGGCTCGTACTTGGTGCCTGCCTGTGCCTGCCTGTGCTCGTTGATGTCATCCCCCTCCAAAAACCTTCCCCTCCCGAAAATTCCATCGCGGGGCATCCGAGCCAGGGTCAGCCAAGCTTAAGGTGTCGAATACCTGATCAGCAATGCAACGCTAGGCTCAGATACAAGTACACGCTACTTCTGCCCCACCAACGACATCAGGCTGACCGAGAGCTCCCTCATTGATTGCCCCTCCTCGACTGACTCTGCTGCATTGATTTTTTTTTTTCTTTGTCGCTCTTCTCTCCCTGTGGTCTAGGTAGAATCACCATAGACAGCTTAGACTACGCCCCCATCATCAAGTGTCATAATTGATCAACCTTTTGTGGCAATGAATAGGAAAATTCTGATATTTTCTACTATCAAACTAGGCATTCAGCCGGAAAGTGAGGAACTGGACAGGGCATCAGCCATTGGATCTTACGACCTTGATGAAACAGGTTCGAATGCCTTGCTGTCCGAGTACCTACCTAAACTGCTGGCTACCGCTACTTTGAAAATGCAGGCATGCAGGTAACCAGGCACTCTGAGATGCAGCACACCTGTTTTTCTTGCTTCCATTCGGCGACTGTCCTCTCTTGGCCTGGCGCACCCGAGCAGAGAGCCAGACAGAAAAAAAAACGGGCACGTATCACTCATGGCTAGATCCTTGCAGGACGGCGTCCATATCAATCAGGCTGATGGAAGGCTTCCATCGGCGTCTTTGGTCAGTGCCTCACTGCAACTTGAACTGTCAACAAATGCATGTTTAATCTTTAGAGCGTTGGGCCCCCTGATTCCATCATCCCTGGGGGTGGGTCCGCCAGTCGATGCTCTTCTCTGACCATCTTTTTCTTGCCTCTCCCGCTGGTGGTGACGGGAGCAAGTGAGAACCGCGCAGCATCCTCTCCTTCGTGGCGCTTCCATGGCTCTCTGTGGGTTGCTGCCACGGCATCCACTTGGGCTCCAGGGCTGAGGCGTGGCGTAGCCGAACCCTGGGAGTCAGCCATTCGGCGTTTTTCGCTGCTGCCCAATTGAGTGTCCAGGCAACCGACAGTCAGACAATCGATTCGAAGAGATGAGGCCCTGTTGTGCTTGTCTTGTTGGTTTGGCAGTCTTGGGTTGGTTGGCTTGTAACTTTTTGGGTTTCACTGCGGCGGCCGCCTCCCTTTCAAGGCACCACCACCATCACCAGCATCCACGATCCAGGTACCATACAGCTGGATGGCGTCCATTGGCTCTGCGTTGACAACTGGATGCAGTCAAATTCGTGGCCCCAATTGCACTTTCTTATGCCTCTATCTCTGCCAGTCTTCAATCGCCGTGTACTGTAGGTTAGGTCCGTTGGAGCCGCCGTCTCCAAGCAACTGGATTGCCGGTGGGGCCGATGTCGTGATGGTCCGCAAAACGAGGTCGGGATCGTCAACCTGTTTAGCTGCTTCATCCCTACCCTGAACCAACCTGGAGGCTTCTCGGCTTCCCAAGTGCCCGCTTTTGGCGAGAGTGAACGAGCGAATGATGCATCATCATGGAACCCATTCTCCATGTCTGCTCATTTTGATGCACGATGAACCCTAGCATGCGTTAGATCGAGATGGCCATGGCTGGTGGGAGGGAGTCTCTCCATTTAAGAGACACCCCTCTGTTCAACGTCACTCAGTTGCCAGTAGTGAAGTTAGATAACGTTCGTCGATTGATTGGCCAAGCGCATCGGCTCAAGCCTCTGGGAATTCGACGAGCTGTTTTCTGGAAACTTTCATGGGATAGGTATTGTAAGCTCCCAGCAAGACAAGCCCAGTCTTCACGTGAACAAGGCTAGCATTATCAACGGCTGCTGCTGGATGTCCGCCATATCCAATGCTCATGAGATGTATCACTCCCCTCTTCCCTTATATGCGTCTGGATTCAAAGCTTTGACTGACTATTGATGGTATCGCTATGCTGCTGACCCTTTAACGCTAGTCGGAGTCTTGGATCAGAAGAGAAGGCGTCGTCACCGGACTATGATAAGCCTCAGAGAAGGATATTCATCTTTCCCCGACCTCGAATGTATGTACCTAGCTACAAGAGGCCAATATCCTGATAACCAGAGCCGGTTCATAATCGTCAGCTTACAATGGAGGTCAACATAGGATCATCATTAATACACTCCTGTGAAACTGCTTTGATCAAAATTTCTTCTATATCTATAGCTTGAGCTCAACATGTAACCAATAATAAACAAACCTCATCTCACGAGCCGACCAGCGTGCCCCGAACCCAGTCTACATATCCCTCAAAGATCTGCTACAAAACCCGACAGGTCCTCTTCCTGAATCATCATCATCTGCTTATGCGCCATCCTCGAACTCGTCTCAGTCGTCGACCCGCCAAGCCACCCGTTCCAGATCTTCTGCATCACATTGTCTGGGCTCATCAGCTTACTACCCCTGACGGCCTCGTCATCTCCCTCGCCCACTGTCAGTAGAAGCCTCTCGATGGTCGGAAATCCATCAACGACGTGCCATAGGCACCCGAAAACTTGGTCACTCTCCTGACGCGGATAACCCAGCTCGGCCAGCATGCAGGCCACGTGCCGTACCCTCCGCGTGTCCTCGCGGCGCAGGAAATACACCATGGGCGAGTTGAAGCCGTACTCGTATGCCTCCAACTCGCCCGCCAGCCAGACGACGTCGAGCGCAAAGTTGAACCAGACCCTCGCGGGTGCCGAAACGGGCGTGTCCGAGATCAGCTTGGAGATGCGCCAGGAAAAGGTGAGCTCGTAGTGCTGTAGCGCGAGATACCGCGACTCGCGATTGACGTGTAGGAGAACCGGTGCTGATCTGCCGTGCGATCGCGAGTTGAGCTCCTTAAGTCTCTCACCGAGTCGCTCATCGCGCTGCATACAGCAGCAGACGACGATGCGCGGCTGGATGAGGTAGGACCATATCCTCAGACGCAGCTCAGGAGGGAGCTGCGTGAACTGAGGAAATGCGGTGAGCGAGGATGGCGATATCTTCTTGGCCTTGGCATGTGGATGCGACGAGAGGCCATCATCAAAAGTGCGAAACTCGAGCCAGAATCTAGGGTTCGGACTCTGCTTCTCGTCAACCTTCATGTCACTCATGATGGGCGGGTTAAAGAGGAGGATAACGTGACTCAATTGGCCTAGAAAGTGTAGAAAAAAACCAATATTCAGGCCAGGTCTGATGGGAAACCTCAACGTTTTGGCGGGGGTTTGAGATAAAATAGACGCATCGCATTCGCATCCATGTTTTCCCGTCAGGTCATGCGATTATTGCCGGGAATTGGTCCCAGCTAATCATTTGCTGTCATTCATAGACGGCCCGACGGAACTTGGCGCTCCATGTCTTTATGCAAGGAAACCTTACTATCTAGAGATGTTATACGCCGCATTCTAGAGATATATGCGTCTCATAGGCACGGTAGAGTCAACATGTTGTGGTCACCTCTTTGATACAGAGTTGACTCCGAGGCGCCGATTTCGGCACTCTGATGATTACTGTCACCGCCCAACATGATAACACGTCTCACAGGTGTCCAAGCAGGCTAGATAGCGCCATTGAACAAACAAAGGGTATATTCTATCTTGCGCTTTAGGAAGATCATGGTCAAAGAAACCGCCCTCTAGATATTATGTCAATACTCAACCTGTTAAATCAACTCCAACATATAACTCTCGACAGCCCAGCCTAGACTTGCTGGTCTCCCCGCAGCGGTCTCGTCACATGCTCTCCCGAACCTGCACTTCCTGACCACCCCCTGCTATGCAAACTCTCGAGTCTGTAGTCCGCCTTTTCAACTCCAAACTTCTCCTGACCTCTCAGCAGCTTGAGGAGATAAGATCCCTCAACCACGATGTCTGTTGGGCCTTCTGAGTTGGGCGGACCCTGGCCAAGCTTGACATTGCCAAGGCAGGCTGCAAATGGGAATGCCTTACAGAAAGATTAGCTGACGACCAAGGACCGAGATACATGTAAACTTACCAGTGCGACAAACGGGGTAATGGCAACAAATGCCCACACAACGCCCATCTTGGCATCGTGGATAGCCTGCCCCTTAAGCTCGCTGGATGATGACGACGACTGAACCTCAGTAAAGTCACTGCTGCTTGAGTCGATCCCGGAAGTGTTGTTAAAGACGGTCGACATGATAGTCAATCCGATAGTGCCGCCAAAGGGAACAGCCACAGCCATCAAACCGATGACCGAAGCACGAAGGTCCTTGAACAGGCCAATTCCATGAAGTGGTGAAGCCATAAATCGCATACCACTACCACAGCCAACAAGAGCCATCATTCCAAAGATGGTACCGAGCTTTTCGGCCCAAATAGCCCAGCCAAGCAGGCCGATACCGATCGCTTCCACAAGAGTTCCGAGGAACACGCAGGGAAAGGTCATGCGGGGCCACCGGTTGCACATGAAGGAGCAGATATAAACACCAACTATGATCGTGAGCAATGGATTCGTAGTGCGTTGGGCTTTAGGGGACAGACCTCCCAGTCCAGGAACAAAGTAGAGGAGCTGCACACCAGCTTTATCAGGCTCGTAACCCTGTGATATCGTTAGATCGTGTCTTCATACTAACACAAACTAAAACAACATACCCTGACAGCAATGAAGTAAATATTACAGAAATAGAGCACCTGCCTAAGTTAGAAGCATACACTATACCGGAGAGAATCGGTACTTACTGCGTACATGCCCATTCCTGTCGCACACTCGCAGTAGAAGAGAAGACCAATATCTCTGTTAGAAAGCAAGTCCCAGGGAATCATCGCCCGTTGCCAGGGAAGCTTCTCAGCCATGGTGTTTCCGGGAGCCAAGAGATACTCCCAGTACAAGAAGGCACCGGTGCAGATGACTCCAAGAATAAGGGGGACGATCACAGCAGCCGAGCCCCATGGGCATGTTGCACCACCCCAAGTCATGGCGAGGATAATGAGGCCAAATCCAAAGATGAACAGGAGCTGACCGCCGACATCAACTGTCTTGAGCCTGGCAACGAATTTGGTCCTCCTTCCGGTTTCGGCGGTTTCGTTGAGCTCGGGGATGGGCTGAGGACCGAGGAGCTCTTTGCGTAGTAGAAAGAAGATGATGGCAAGGGCCACCACGGCAATGGGAAGGTTAATAGCAAAGCACCATCTCCAGTCGGCGTTGGTAAGATATCCTAACAGTCCATGTCAGTCTCGTCTCTCTTTAAAGTGATCGAGTAACTTACCTCCGATGACAGGACCAATTGCGTAGGAAACACCGCCCACGAGCGCAAAGATGGCCCAGTTCTTAGCGTTCTCCTGTAGCGAGACCTTGTCGGCGAGAATGGTACGAACAACAACATTCAGGCCTGCTGCTGCAAGACCCTGGAAACCTCGACCAAGTAGAAGAACTGGGAACGCATTGGTTGGGGCGCCTGTGCAAAGTGCGCTGCCAATCAGCATGAAGATGACGGCTGCGTTGAGGGAGGCGTTTCGGCCAAAGACATCAGCCATCTGTGCCCAGAAGGGGATGAAGGCGGCTGATGTGAGGTTGAATGATGAGACGATCCAGTTTAGTTGTGAGATTTCACCAAAATCACTAGCAATCCAAGGTAGGGCGCTTGCGATACTGTGAAAGAAGTTAGCACTAAAGATTGGAGTTGCTAAGTGACGGATTGCTTACATTGTCGAGTCTAAGGCTTGCAGGGCAAAGGGTGCCACGAGGCCAAATACGATCTTCCATCAGTACTTCGTAGCAGTCTTCTTGTCTGAGACACAAGTTGAGCATGGCTCATTCGAGGGCTCAGACCCGTCGCGGTGAATGCATTGTGGTTGTTTGTTTGTTATCTCGGGTTGAGTCTCCTGGAGCTCCATGGGTGGCGCTGGTGGCGCTTTATTGCGCTGTGACCGAATGGCCTTTTTGACTAACGAGATCATGATGCCTTACTAGCCTGGCAAGCTAATATCGAGGAATGTTGTTAAGCAAAAAAGGTTGGATGAGAGGAGGTTGTCAAGACAAGTCGATAACTGGAAAATTGAGTCTGGAGTTTAAGCTTGAATTCAACCAAGTGAGGAAAAACAGCTGTATTTATCATCAAGCTCAAAGACAACCTTGTTCACGGATTCATCATCAACGTCCCACAATATCCCCAAGTCGTGGGTTATTGATTGAAGTTCGTGAAGATCCATTAACTACTGGGACTGAGGCGTAACTCTCGAACATATCTCGAATGGCTTTTCCTATTCTAGAAGCGAAACAAAGATCTGAGCCAATGGAAAACAGAAGGGACCTCTTTTCAGGGTTGTAATACGGTCAGATTCACCGTTCCATGTAGGATGCAATGCTCGTAGGGCTGTGAAACTGGACCTCGAATGGCTTTCCGAAAAGGGTATAGCGTCTGGCATTCTCGAATGGAAGTCCGAAACAAGTTAGCGCGGCTTCTTGACAGCTCGAATGAGATGCTCATTCTGGAAAAATCTCCACGGGCAGTTTTCAACCGTAGACGACAACTCATGAAAATCATCACTATCTCCCTGCAATGAAGCTATGCGATCTTACTCGTTGCGACGTAAATGAGGCCTCCCTAAGCGAAGAACATGCCGGTATCCGTATGACATTCATCTTCTATTGCTGGCCGCGTAAGGTCACATCACTAGATTATCAACAATCACGACCATCATGTTAGGCAGATTGGGACATGATCAGATAGATGTTTTGTGTCTAGAATAGTGCATGGTGATTTTCCGCTGACGAAGCTTGCCGATAATACTAAAATAGAGCATGAGCTGGTTATGGAGCAAAGAAGCGCATCACACCTTGTCAACTGAAAGTAGATACTCTGTAAGAAAAGAGGAATTCCCAGTCAAGAATCAGTGAAGTCGATTGCGAATTGTCGTTAGGGAAGCTATAATCTTATGTATAAAGTAATGATAGTGGGCCCCGTTCTCTTGTCCGGAGCAGACCCATACCGTCCGGCTTTTGCTGAGTGTGGATCGAACGGGGGCCGGGTCCGGGCCTCCGGAAGAGGAGCGGTAGAGCCGGCCAAGGACCCAGTTCGGCGGGACGGCTGGGGTACAATGCCGGGAGTTCGGATCGAACAATGACATCATAGAGCACGTGACTAGTCACCTGATATCGCCTTGAAAACCTCGGTAGAAAGCCGAGCTGTAAGATATCCTCAAGCGCCAGCTGATACGCGCTTGAAATAGTGTTACGGAATCAAATTTCCTCAAGATCAAACAAGAGAATCTAGCCCCGGCAATAAAATTCTTCTACAGATACTCTACAGATACACTGCTCATGCCGAGAGATGCCCGTTTTGAGGCGACAACAGGGTGCAAGGTGCAAGTAGGAAGGTGCAAGGCAGGGTTACCCCGCGGGATCCCCCATCTTCCTTCCCCCAATTGCCACGCTGGACGAGCGCCCTCCTCAAGCCAGAATCCAAGAAAAGAAGTAAAAACTTCCCCATTAACAATGTCTCGGCCTCGAGCGTTCGTCCAACAAGCAAATCCTGCAGGCCTTCAATGACACACCATCCAGTCATATTTCGAGCATCCAAATCCACCCACACACACTGTCTGCTCTCTTCCGTGGTGCCCGTCATCGGCCTGCTTTTTTGGCGCCGCTCCCCACTGCGGGAACCACGTTTCGGGGCGTGGCCATGACGAAATGAAGCTCCCATCGAAGCTTTTTTTTCCCTGGCGTCCTTTGGACCGAACCGAGAACGGCCCTGACCGTGGCCGGCCGTCCCAGCCGTTCGCTGTCTGTCCAGCAAGGCACACCTTCTAGGACCGGCTCCGTTAGCCCTCGGGAATGCGAACACTGCCCAGCAGCATGGATACCAATACCGCAATGTTATTCCCTGTCAGATCTGAAAGCTTTGCGCTGTTGTCGGTTCCTTGCCATGCTACGCCTGGCTCTCTCTCGGCTTGGCTCCTTGCCACACACCCTTGACTGTTATCACACCCTCTTGAACAATCCTCGTACAGGACATCAAAATCTTCATTCCGTCTCGGATAGCACCGGTATCACGGCGGAATTTTCTCGAGGAAGAAGAAGTAACCCGGAGAAATAACCACAAACCATGTTTTTGAGGCCTCTCCGCGCAGAGCTTTACCCAGCGCTCCCGCTTGCGTCGGCCATGCCGGTCGCGAGCAAGTCTAGCCTAGAACACACCCCAGATCGTCAAGCTTGCTACCGGCACCGAAATGTGGTCCAGAGAGTGTGCGATCCCTGGGTACTAATCGGTAAGGTATGAATGGGCCAGCCTCAGCCCAGGCGACGACTGCGACCCATGACGCCGGGGCCGGTCTTCTCCAAGTCCCACTCTAGCTCTGTCTTGAATTTGCAAGCGACCATCCATTATCAGTGACACCAGGAACGTCCATCAGATCAGATAACCTTTCAGACTCTGGCCGGCACATGAAAGACATCAGACCATTAGACCGCGGCATTCGACTGCCCCCCCAGGCATCTCGAGGGCGCGTGCGCACAGCAGCAGGAGGGCACAAACAGCCACAAGAGAGGGGAAGAGAGACATGGCAATTGCCACCTGACGAGACCCCAACTTCGGTAATGTTCTCGCAGCTGATTTCCCCTCATCACAGCCTGAATCGTGGGGTTCGGGGTTCAGCGTTCAGACTGTCATCCCAGGCCGGACACTCTCCGTCATAAGCTGGCCAAAACGCTGGAGAAGCACACCTATCCGACCAGTTACACGCCGCCCCTCGGCCTCCAACTTGTCTTGGGAGTGGATCCTGTTCAGACCGTCCCCGGTCCAGGCTTAGGTCGATTGCCTCTGCTCTCCGTCACGGCTCCGAGTCTGGCACCGTTATTCCCAACATCCCGTCGTCCGAAGACAACTTCCAGCTTAGACGGCTTCTGACTGCTGCCAGACCATTGCTCGGGAGCCTTCCGTGACGGCACAGCGCCCCTCCAGCCCGAGCGACACGTTGCGAGAAACCGTTCCTGGTTGTGCTGGGTACCTACTGGTCTGCTCTTGGATGCCACCCGTTTGTCCTCAAGGTACATAGCCGGCCAGCCTCGTGCTTCTTTTTCATGCCTCAAGTCCCCTGCCCTGTCGCAACCTGCCTCAGACGCTTTGTCCAGTGATACCGTCCCACCGACTCGGCACCAGCTTGTTATTACCGGCTCTCGTCTTGCTCGGGGTTTTCTCGCCTTCTGCATAGCTGTACACTGTGGCTCCGTCCCGTCCCCGGTAAGTCTCCGTGCCTGGATCGTTCTACCTTGATACTCCCTGCACCCACGTTCGTTCGGCACGGCACTGCTGGCTGTCGGACCTGCGGAGGAGTCTTGTCACCTACCGTTTGCCTTGACAGGCCTGCTGGCCCTATCACATCCGTTGCCTGCCCTCACTCCCCCAGAAGCCATCCCTCTTGCTCGGCTACCCCCAGTTGAGTGTGGAGGGCGTGCGGAGGGTGCGTGGCGGGTCCACTTGACTCTTGTCTAAGTCAGCGAGGTCATGGCTGTTTGCTTTATATCAGAGCCTTTGCCCTCTTGAGTTGATCCTTTGGACTCTGTTACCCATCAACCCATCTCTTCCAATACTAGAATGCCCATCGTGTAATGCCAGACTATTTCCTCCAAGAAAACTGTCACTATTTTTACCGCACCGCTCTCCGCGGCCTCAACGTTAGCACAAGCGTGTCACCTCTTTACGCTTAGACTTCGTTTTCTCATCGACTCCTACGACCCTCCCAACTAACAACATGACTCAAGTCCGCACCTTTACCCTTCCCCAGCCTCTTGGAGAGAGACTCTCTGAGCCTACTCCCAAGTTGGCACCCATCGACGCCTCAGTTCCTCGTTCTGTTCCTGAGATCCCCGAACTTCCTCAACAACGACGTGACTCTTCCGCCAGACTCAACGGCGACTACAAGCGTGTTCCCATGGCTACCTACAACGAGTCCAAGAAGGAGGGCGGCATCACCTTCTCCGGCCAGGACAAGCTCCCGAAGCTCCCCATCCCTGAGCTGGATGCCACCTGCAAGCGATACCTCGAAGCCCTTAAACCCCTCCAGACGGCCCGGGAACACGCAGAGACCCAGCATGCCGTGAACGAGTTCCTCAAGGGCGATGGCCCTGAGCTGCAGGAGAAGCTGAAGGCCTATGCCCAGGGAAAGACCAGCTACATTGAGCAGTTTTGTATGTACCGCCTCCTTCACCCTCGAATCATCACTAACACTTGACAGGGTATGATTCCTACCTGAACTACGACAACCCCGTTGTTCTCAACCTCAACCCCTTCTTCCTCCTGGAGGATGATCCGACCCCCGCTCGCAACAACCAGGTCACCCGAGCGGCATCCCTGGTTGTCTCATCTCTCGAGTTTGTTCGAGCCGTCCGCAAGGAGGAGCTTGCCCCAGACAAGATCAAGAGCACCCCCCTGTGCATGTACCAGTTTTCACGACTCTTCGGCACTGCCCGAGTCCCTACCGAGGCCGGTTGCCAGATCGAGCAAGACCCCGAGTCCAAGCACATCGTCGTCATGTGCCATGGTCAGTTCTACTGGTTTGATGTGTTGGATGACAACTCGGATCTCATCATGTCCGAGAAGGACATTTCCATCAACCTCCAGACCATCATCGATGATGCCACTCAAATCCCCATTCAGGAGGCTGCAAAGGGTGCCCTCGGCGTCCTGAGCACTGAAAACCGCAAGGTCTGGTCTGGACTTCGAGACGTCCTTACCAGCGAGCCTGATTCCAACAACGCTGACTCTCTCGGCATTGTCGACTCGGCTCTCTTCGTCCTCTGCCTGGACTACACTGAGCCTGCCGATGCCGCTGCTCTGTGCCAGAACATGCTTTGCGGTACTAGTGAGATTGAGAAGGGTGTTCAGATCGGAACTTGCACCAACCGCTGGTATGACAAGCTTCAGATCATTGTCTGCAAGAACGGAAGTGCCGGAATCAACTTTGAGCACACGGGCGTTGACGGTCACACGGTTTTGCGGTTCGCTAGTGACGTTTATACCGACACCATCCTCCGTTTCGCCCGCACCATCAACGGCATGGCCCCTTCGCTCTGGGCCTCATCTAGCCCGGATCCTTCCAAGCGTGACCCTGAGAGCTTCGGCGATGTCAGCGTCACCCCCCGGAAGCTCGAGTGGGACATGATTCCTGAGCTCAGCGTCGCCGTCCGATTTGCCGAGACCAGGTTGGCCGACTTGATTGAGCAGAACGAGTTCCAGACCCTGGACTTTAGCCACTACGGAAAGAACTTTATCACTTCGATGGGCTTCTCCCCTGATGCCTTTGTCCAGATGGCTTTCCAGGCCGCCTACTACGGTTTGTATGGCCGAGTTGAGTGCACCTACGAGCCGGCCATGACCAAGATGTTCTTGCACGGCAGAACCGAGGCCATCCGAACTGTTTCTCCTGAGGTTGTCGACTTTGTCCAGAGCTTCTGGGCTGACAACCCGGCCGAGTCTAAGATTGAGGCGCTCAAGAAGGCTTGCCAGAAGCACACTGCCAACACCCGACAGTGCTCCAAGGCTGAGGGTTGCGATCGCCACCTTTATGCCCTCTACTCTGTGTGGCAGAGGAGCCTGGATGAGGACCTTGACAGCAACTTGAACAGCACAGGTTACTCTAGCCCTGATGGATACTCGGACCGTGTGGGATCGCCTGTCAGCAACGGTTCATTCCCATCTACAGATGGTGTCGAGGTGAAGCCCTCCTCGCGCGAGCGTGGATACAGCACCAACTCTCGTTCGCGGGATCAGAACCCTCTGCCTCTCATGTTTGCCGACTCTGGATGGGACAAGTTGAACAACACCATCATCTCCACGTCCAACTGCGGAAACCCTGCTCTTCGCCAGTTTGGATTCGGTCCTACCTCTGGAGATGGTTTCGGTATTGGATACATCATCAAGGATGATGGACTTGCCATCTGCGTGGCCAGCAAGCATCGCCAGACCAAGCGGTTTGTCGACACTCTTGAGAGCTACCTCCTTGAGATCCGCCGCATCCTGCGCATCACCAACCGCAAGATGTCTACTGGCAAAGCCAGCCGTGCTCGTGAGGTTGAGGTCGACAAGCCCAAGCCCATTAGCCGAGTCAAGAGCCGTGGACGCCCCATTACCGCTGTGGACAGCCTCCGCTCGGCCACTGGTACAACGTCTCCCACCAACGAGAGCAGTACCTTCAGTGAGGATGACGAGATGGGTGGATGTAAGTTTCCCAGTCAAGTTCTTTGTATCAAAATCGTTACTAACAATACTCTTAGATGGTTTCTTTGATGCTGGCATGCTTCTGCAGGCTCTCAAGGCTCGCCACGTGCAGTTTGAGACGACTACAGAGACGCGGGCTTCGGAACGAGCGGCGCAGGCACAAGCGGCCCGTCGTCGTGAGATTGGAAAGAAGTTGAGGCTGATTGATTACTGAGCATGTTATTACCTACATCGCATTGCATGGTGTTTTCGGAGCACATGTTTTGTCTTTGGACTGGACAGGCAGGAAAGGAGCCTAATGAGTGTTTTGTGTGTTGTGTCTTGGGCGCCTAGGAGCAAATATGTCTCTAACGTTAAAGTTAGAGTACGGCTTTGTCTTTGAAGTTTGAGTGGGCTGAGAAGCTTGGCTACACTTTACCAGAGTAGATGAACTCGAGGTTAACATTTTCAACAATGACGTGGATCTTTGACAGTGACCTATTTGACGTCCTACGTGCTGCATCGTGAATAAGTATTCTAAGGAGCTGAGTTGGTGTGTTCTAAATCTACTCTTATGAGTTGAGGTTGTCAGAAATTCTTCTTGACAACATCAATATACACCATACCGTTCGTACGCCCTGGATGGATCATGATTTGTTGTTCAACTTGAACAAGACCGCAAATTCATTACAGCAAGCCCACGACTTGAATTGCCCTGTCTCATGAATGGTATACAACCTAACCGCCCTAACAACACATAAATCGTAACGTCGACCTCTTTTGTCTGATACAACTAAACTCCTTTCGAGGCTAGAATTCGACAGTGGCTTGAAACCCTTAATCCCACGTTGACCTAACAAAAAAAAAAAAAAAAAAAAGGATGCCTCTAGCAAGAAAAGACTCCTTTCCCCTGCAGCGTTAAGTTTAACGACACCAGGTCCCAGTATTTACAAGAAACTCCTCCTAGGGGCGACGACGACACCCGTCTCGCACACACGATCAAGCCATTACGGATAACTGGGACTGTTCTCCTTCTGTTGGTTGGGATGTCACCTCGCATCCCTGGGAAAAGAAGATGCGTGCGGGCTTGTCATAGTCGTTTGTTATGCTGTAGTAGTTTCCTGCAAAGAGAGTTAGTTAGTCACTGGTAATCTTGAAAATGAAGGCATCTATCTACACACCTCTTGGTACAAACCACATGCCTCCAGCAGAGAGACGGAACGAAGCTTCGTTGACAGTGACAAGCACCTTTCCAGAATGAAGAAAGAAAACCATGTGCATCTTGCGTGAGTTCTTTGGACGTTTATCAGAACCTGGGGGTAGATCGACGATACCAGCACCCATAAAGGGCGTTGTGAGCGTCTTGGCGAAGCGGAACGTCGTGTCGTGAATGTCCTTGGTCTGAATGGCATTGCCCGCTATCGCCACACGATCCTCCATGACCTCGACGGGTTCGTCGTCAGCTGGAGGATGTAGCTCATGCTCCGGCTCCCAAAGTATGACCTCGCCATTGACAACACCTGGGTTGCGCTCCCATTCCTCAAGTTCAACCTCTGGGTCGCGCTTGGCTTTGCCCTTTGCACGACCCTTGGCTTTCTTTACCGGCGCCTCCTCTTGAGGTTTGCGGATAACCTCCTTGATGGTGGTCAGCACAAACTTATCCCGGCCGTTCACGCCGTCAAACTCTTCCTCTTCTTGGACAACCTTGTCACCTCTCCACCAGTCTAGGGGCTTGAAGGAGTGGCGGCCAGATCTCGTCGTCCGAACCTCTTCTGCGTCGTGACGAACAGACACGAGGCCGCGAGACTTGGGCATGGGAGGACCGCGCTGAAGAGCGACAAACGAAGGCTCTCCGGCCTCTTCCGCTTGAGGTTTGCTGCGCGGTGGTCTTCCTTTGGGCCTGCCTGGAGCCTTTGATGCAGCCGCAGCCGCCTTGACTGGTTTTGAAGGCTTGGCAACGGCAGTTCGTTGCTTCTTGGCTTGAGGGGCGCTCTCTTCAGGCTCTTGTTCTGAGACCTCGTCTTCAGGTTGTTCAACCTCTTCTGGCTCCGGTTCTGGCTCTGCTCTTCGTTTTCTTGATGCTGGGGCTGCTTTGGGTTGCTTGAGCTGAGGTGCAGACTTGTTCGGTTTCCTTCCTCTCTTGGCTGCCACAGGCGCGGCATCTTCCTCGGGCTCCTCCTCCGGTTCTTGTTGAACAGGCTTGGGCCTTGGGGGTCGTCCACGGCCCTTCTTAACTGCGACGGGTTGCTTCACGGGAGGTTCGTCTTCTTCTGAAGGTGATTCTGAGTGCTCGGGTTCGGGCTCAGGCTCAGGCGACACAGATTCTACATGTATGGACTCGACCATCTGTATAGCCTCATCCAAAAGATCCATGTTGTCTGACACTTCTTCTTCCTGCTCGGGCTCGTCGGCGTCCTCCGTCTCGTCTGCATCCTCATCCTCCTCGGGCAACGAGCCGTTGATTCCATTCGCGCCACCTCGTGCGCGTGCTGAGGGCTTGGCTCCGAAGTCGAGTTTTCGCGTCACGGTGGGATCACGCTCTTCGGCAATGGAGCGTCGCGTTGGTGACGAGAGGTGTTCCAGGTTTTTATTCCTTCGGGCGGGTGATAGTAATTGTGTCTTTACGGGTGATCGACTGCGAGGAAGAGGGTACGGCATGCTTCGCTCCTTAAGTAGTGTTTGCGGACCTGGTCCTACACCTGTGGTCATGTTAGTTTTTGATGGTGCCCGTGTGTGTATGGTTAGAGCTGGCGCACTCGTCTCAATTTCCATATCCTCGCTACCTTGATCGTCATCATAGTCATCTTCATCGTCGTCGTCGTCTTGCTGATTGGGTCTGGAAGGTCCCCTCTCTGGCGAAGAGAGGAGGTCATCTAACGGCTGCATGCCATACTCGTCGCGCTCTCCGTTATCTATCAATTCCACTCCGGTTTTTCTGTAAATGCCATGTTAGAAATCTAGCATTGACGCGCATGGTGGAAATGTCGAAATTCGCGGGCGCAAACTCACCGACCACGAACGCCGAGCTGGTGGAAAGCTTGCGGCTCGGCAGCCTCGCTGCGCCTGGGGCCACCGCGGGGGACCATGATTAATGTCGTCTGTGTTCTCTTGTGTATTTTCTCAGTTTGGAGGGGCCTTGGTCGTCTGGTAGGTCGCGATGTTGGCGTGCGAGGTCGAAAGTGGGATGCGACGAGAAATACAAGACGCGCCGGGTGACGCGGTTGGTGTTGTTGAATGGACCGAAGACCGGGTCGGGAGCGGAGCTTGGGGCGTGTTTAGAGGGTCCCCAGTTAATGCTCGCCCACCTCAGTGGAGGCTGGCTACACACGTCGGTACAGTGGGCCAGGTACCTCGAGGTAGTACCACTCACTACTACCATAAACACCCAATCAACGATTAATACGTGAAATAACAACTCGACAATAACAAACAAAGCGAGTGTGTAATTGCCTATAGGCTCTTGAATACTGCCTACACGACATGACCTGTGATTCAATTTTAGGTTGAAGCCTTCCTGTCTATGGTTTGCCAAGTGAACCTAGTCCTTGCTTGAAGATCGATGTATGTACTCCGACGCCTCAAGGCTGTGAACCTCAAAGAAACGAACCAGAAAACCATCCAAGTTAGAGGATCTTGATGTACATAATTAAAAGCAAACTCAACTCTCCTTTTCCTTCAAAACATCTTGAACTTGGGCATGGATGCCTCGGCCAAAGCCCTGCGTTCACACCAGATGTTCAACATCAAATTCAACTCATCATCTTTGGCGAGACCCATAGTATATTTTAAGGTCCAAAGAAAGATCTGGGGGATAATATCATGAGCGCAATGAGGCTGAATTGTTGTTATTCATACACGGCGGCGTTTATAATTAGAACGCCATTATATACACTAGGTAGTAAAACAAACCACACACTCCACCACTAATCATCATCCCACGACCGTAGCTTACTACAATACTCTGGATTTGGCAACCCCCTAACCTTTGTCTCAATCTCTTCATCTTCAATCATCTCATCAAACAGGGCCAAATCAGCAGCCTTGTGATCACTGACATCCTGAGCACCCAACGCATCCATGAGAGCGTGCGGTTCCGTCCACGAAGAACCAAAGTCGACCAGCTGCCCGTTTCGAAAGTTGTCTATCCGAATATCCTTGTTGTAGATCTTGAGCTTGTTTAGATCCCTTATGCCTCTGAGTATCTTTCTTGCACTCTTCTTGTTTACGCCTGTGTCTCCTGGCACATAGTCCTTGACGATAGCCCTGGGTCGACAACCACCTTGAACGGTTTGCTGAAAGTCAATGTCGACATCATCCAGACCAAGATTGACACCTCGATCGTTTAATATCCTCTCGTCTGCCTTCTTCAAGAACATGTAGCCATGGCAAGGAACTGCCACACCCTTTAACTTGCCTCTCCTTGTAGCACCTTCGATTCGACCGTACGCTCGACACTCGGCGAAAAAGGGGTCGGTATAGTAACTCACCAACCGGACAACTCTACAAGCCGGCAACGAAATGGTGCAGTGAACAGTTCTTTCGAAGTGGCTTTCTCAACAACAAAGGCAAGATGAAGAAGGGGATGATTATGAAGAACTACTGCATGCCCATAAGGCAAGCCTTCACCTACTGCGTCACCCACAGCTGCCGTTACGGATGCATCTTGACCTGTGGCGAGGCTTTCATCTTCAGAGTGAGGCCACGGGCAGCACCTCCTAGTTCGTACCGGAAATCTTGACTTTTGCACAAGTATTCAAGCTGACGAGACTAGGGGAAAATGGGGGTGACAGCCAGGAGGCCCTGTCAAGAAGCCTCAGGGATGATGGGCTCCTCGAGTACGTCTCGATCCCCTGGACAAACCACTACCAAGACGACCTCGACAGTTACAAAGACCTGACCGTGAACTTGGCAATGTGGTTTGTACACGTACTTGCAGGGAATCACTATTGGGTCGACTGGAGGTACTGCCCCCTGACTGCGGAGGAGCTAAAAGTAGGTTGGTTGTCCGAGGCGACCACGGAGCCGAGCTTTGAGGCTCAAGAATCTGACGATGAGTTGGATAGCTCTGAGACTACCGCACCATTGGGGTACACGCCCGTCTCTATGAAGGAGGGGGAGTTTTCGGTGGGAGAGGATACGATTCATTTCTCCTTTTCGGAAAGTCACGACTTTACCAAGTAGGCATGACTTGTATCTCGGCGATGTGAAATGAATACACGATATTTTATAGCAAGAAATCTTTTGAAGTTGTGAAGAGTTGGTAAATCTGGACCGTTCATGACGGACGTTATTCTAGTTTGACTTCTCCCTGGCTCCTGCCTTTCCCCGGCTCCGAAATCTTGTTCCCTCCCCTAGGATTCTTGCGCGTTGCTACTTCCCTGTCTAAGTCGGGAAATGTGATCATTAGGTAGGTAGTTAACCAGTGCCTATCCGCCTCTTGGTATCAAGTCTGTGAACCTTTCAAGACTTGTCAAGCAGCCGCATTCTTTTAACACCAATACGCCTTCATTATACGCACTTCTATCATCATGTCAGCACCTCCCGAAGGTCACTCTCTACCACCATTTTCATCTTCACCCCTTCTTTCCCTCGACAGCGAACGCTCAAGCCAGCTTCAGATCGCAGACACCAGACATGCCAGTTCAAATTTGTGCGATACTTGTTCAAATCTGCCACTGGAAGCAGTCCTCGAGGATGTTACACCATCAGTCAACCTTCGAATAAAGATTGCCGACGTTGGAACCTATTACCAGAAGCAGCCGACCTACCCTCGTTGTCCCCTCTGCCGCCTATTATGTGGCTCGCGCATAGATTGCCCGGACCTTACCAAGAAACTCAACAACGATCAAGGCGGTGAAGAACTTGTTGCATTGAGCTTTCTCCGTCACTGCTACAACACTATCGGTCATGAGACTCCTGCCACTTGTGGCAATGACTCCATCATGTTGACGCTCGCGCCAGCAGGTTTCCACCGCAACGACTTCCGTCTTCTTCCTTCTGCTCAACAAGTCCTAGAGCAAGGTGCAAAGAACAAGGGATGTCTGGTTGCTCGCCGGAGCGATAGCTGTGAGCCACCGGCCATCACGGCCCGGATCGTTAGTCGACAGTTTGACATGTTGCTGGCCGCATCATGGATTACCTATTGTCAACGTCACCACAAGCCACTGTGCTCGAAAACTGGTGGGGAAATTGCAGGGCTTCGCTTGATAGACTATTACTCGCTTGAAGTGATGCCAGCTCCGAAATATGCCCCTTATGTCGCTCTGAGCTTCGTATGGGGCTACCCCCAGATGGCAAAATTGACTCTCATGTCTGACGGCAGCACACGCATCGAAGGCATGGCCTCACTCCCCACTACCATTGCTGATGCCATCCGGGTTACTACCGGGCTGGGATTCCGATATCTCTGGGTGGATCTATACTGTATCGACCAGGACAACGAGACTGACGGAGATCATCATATGGCCCAGATGAACATGATATATCACAATGCGGAACTGACCATTATTGCTGCTGCAAGGAACAATGCGGAATATGGGCTGCCGGGAGTGGACTACCGCCCACGGAGCATACGGCAATCTGCCAAGGTTGGTAACATCGAAATAGTGCCCACCATGAGGCACCCCCACGCCGCAATCCAAACTTCAAGGTGGTCGAAAAGGGCCTGGACTTTCCAAGAAGGCATTCTGAGTCGTCGTCGCCTCGTCTTCACCGATGACCAAATGTACTTTGAATGCGACGGTATGAACTGTCATGAGAGCGTCACAAATGTGCCGAAAAGAAACCATCACTGGAACGCCTTGGAATACTGCAAGCGAATCGAGAGCTCACTAGATGAGCTGCATGCTCCAAATAAGCTTGAATTCGACCGCACGTTGCGAGCTGGGATCCTGGGATGGAACGATAAGCAGCACTTTGGCCAACCTGACCGTCCAGGCTCACATGCCGCCTTCGTGCGCTTCCTGAAAATGGTCCAGGTATACTCGACCAAAGAGCTGTGGAATCCTTGCGACGCCCTCAGGGCATTCGATGGCATCACCAGCAAGTTTGAAGCTCTTCCGGACAGGGTCGATCAGATCTGGGGCATTCCTTTCTATCGTGACGAAGAAAAGACTCTGGAGGAAACCTTTGTGGCTGGGCTTGCTTGGAATCACACGGGAAGAGCGAGCTATGACATCGAAAAGATGCCCCAACCGATATTCATGTGCCCGACTTGGTCGTGGATGAACTGGGACGGCGAGGCCGAGTATGGCGAGTACGATCTATACAAAGGCGGATACAAGTCTGCCTTCAAGAGTGCCGTGGCATCTGTTGTCCTTTACACCCACGACGGATCACTGTTGACCCTTTCCGAGTACCGGCAGAGGTTACAGGCTGGGATCAGCCGTTCCGATATCCCCAAGACAGTCCGGGTGCACGCATGGGTTTTGCCAGCATCTGCTTTTGCCGTTGAGGGCTCAGTCTTGACCTTGTTTAGGAAACCTACGAATCTACATGTATCGACGGCAGATTATCCAGACCGCCCAGGTCTGTTAGATCTGACACAGGTGGACACGAAGTTTACAAAGCACTAGAAGTGCATTTATCTAGGCTCTGTCGAGAACAAGAAGATCTGCCTGGTTATCCGTTGGTGGCGCACCGGCTGGGAACGAATTGCTCTGCTCTTTGCATGGGGCAACGAAATAGATGAGTGGTGTGAGTATATGCCTCGACGGGTGCTTCACCTTATATAATTAAACAAAGGTAATATGAGGGTTACCATGGAAGACTTGGAGGCCGATAGCGATGAGATTAGATTGGGATTGACTTGTTGTAGGTCTATGATAGAATTGAAGCGATGTTAGGTAGCGGGCAATGGAAAGATACGTACCATTCGAGTGGAGCCAGGTGCTTAACGCGTCTCAACGCGTCTCGCTCAACTCCAACCTCATCATGATAGTCTACTCAAATAAGCTACTTGACACATCCCCATTCATCAATTGACCTTGGTATCAACTGTGATACAAGCCTCTATCGACCTTGGCACTCCGCAGTCCGAATCGATCCTCCATCATGACAGACTCTCCATCGCCCGAAAATGTCCCAACGGACGCCCCCATCGACGCTCCCATCGACGACACTCCCTCCTCTTCAACCTATATCCCACCCTCAGTTCACACTGAAGCCGCCCTCGCCGGCGCCACCTTCACCCACGTCGTCGTCCCACCCTCTCTCCTCCCCACCTCCCCCGACGATCCCTCCTCAGCCGTCCCCTGCTGCCTCGGCGTCGACGAAGCCGCCCGTGGCCCCGTCCTCGGTCCAATGGACTACGGTGTCTTCTTCCCCCCGCTGACCATGTCGGATTCCCCCCTTCGCGATACACACCACTTTGACGACTCCAAGGTTCTCAAGCCTTCCGTCCGCTCAAACCTCATGCGCACCATCTGTACTCCTGTCTCTGACCTACTTACCGAG
>JABCKD010000795.1:0-28034 GCA_013186415.1 Fusarium sp. NRRL 66088 | reverse complement strand
CGTCCAAGCCTTGGCATTGTGTCATTGACACCTTGCATCAACAATCATCCACGTAAAGTCCTCGTGTAAAGGTCGGCACTATCCGCCCCCGTTAGTATAGAAAGAGATTAGCTTCAACGCTTTCAGTCAAAGCATCACGGTATTTGACGCGGGGAACCTGGACCTTGAAGACGTGGTGGGAAATTACAGTACACTCTGCTTCCTCTTGGAGTAAAGATCAACAATCACGTTCACCGCGGGGGTACAGTAGCTTCCCCCTCGGCCCATTCGCAACAATGTCATTCCCTGCTCAAATGATAAAAAAAGTTAATGTCCTAGAGGCCTGAGCTATTATTCCGTCCGCCGGAGTGATCTTCTCTTTCGGCCTTATTTCTACCGACATGCGAGTTATGGTGAATTCGGACGCGTGCTCCGGATGGCCGGGGTTTATAATGCACTCATAAGGACATAGAACCGAAATTACGTGCATATTATCATCCAGGTCCTGAATGGCGTCAAGTATAGGGTCCATTTGTATAAAACTGTCAGAAACCGCGCTCTAGGAGGCAAGACTATCTCCAGCACACACTTGTCTCGGGAGGAATCAACTCCAACACATTCTTTTTTATATCTGGCAACGTCGTTCAAGGCAATCATGCTTCGACAAGCCGTCCATTCCTTTTTGCTTACTGCCCTTATGGGCCAAGCTGCTCTTGCAGCTCCTACCAATGCCACCTCTTCTGCCAAGGTTCACTGGCTTGGTGATAAGCCTGATTTCCACTCGGGCGTCACCTTTGGTGTTCCGTGGCCGCGGTCCAAGCACTTTCCCGAGAACACGCAGTTTTCTCTTTCGGGTCAGAGCGTTGATCTTCAGTCATGGGTCACTGGCTACTGGCCGGATGGTTCCGTGAAGTGGACCGGACACGCGATTGCAGGGTCTGACAGCCCGATTGACGAGTATATCGTCAAGGCTACAACTGCACGGGGCTCTATCAACTCTACCGCTTCGACCGGTGCCGGGAAGAAGGGGGCTGTCGTCGTTACTGAGAGCGCCGATGGTATTGAGGTCGGAACCGGCAAGGTTACCGCCGTCTTCCCCAAGAAGGGCTCCGTCATTGTCAAGTCTATTGAGTCTGCGGATGGAAAGCAAGTCGCCCAGAACGGAAGACTTGTCCTTCACTCTCAGACTGGAGTTTCCCACGCCTTTGAAGACGAGTCCGACGAACCAATCAAGTCTATTCGCTTCCAGAGCTCCATAGACAACGTCACCATCAGCGAGCAGACTTCTGTTCGTGCCCTTGTCACTGTCCGGGGCAAGCACGAAGCCGCCAGTGGATCTCATGACCCTTGGCTGCCCTTTGTTCTCCGATTCTATCTGTACTCCAACTCCGAGTCCATCAAGATCATCCACAGCTTGGTGTTTGATGGAGATGCTTCCAAGGACTTTGTCGCCGGTCTTGGTCTCCGATTTGATGTCCCACTGAAGGGCGAGGAGCTGTACAACCGCCATGTCAGAATTGCTGGTGTCGAAGGTGGTCTTCTCAGTGAAGCTGTTCAACCCATCACTGGACAGAGGAGAGATCCCGGCCAGGCTGTCAAGACTGCTCAGTTCGACGGCAAGGAGCTTCCCGATGTTGGTACCTGGGACACCAGAGTCTCATCTCGTCTTCACTGGATTCCTGCCTGGAACGACTACAGCTTAAGCCAGCTTTCGCCTGATGGTTTCACCATCAAGAAGAGAACCAAGGCAGGTCAGAGCTGGATCAACGTCCCTGCTGGCACTCGCGCTGAGGGTCTTGTCTACCTCGGTGGAGCTACCAAGGGTGGCTTGGCTGTTGGACTGCGAGATTTCTGGAAGCGATACCCTACCGGTTTTGACATTTCTCAAGCTGGCTCTGACACCGGAAGCATCACTCTCTGGCTTTACAGCCCCTCTGCTGAGCCCCTTGACCTTAGGCCTTACCATGATGGCCTGGGCCAGAAGAACTACACCGACGAACTGGATGCTCTTGAGATCACCTACGAGGACTGGGAGAAGGATTTCGACACCCCCTACGGCATTGCTCGAACTAGTGAGATTTATCTCGTCGCTTTCGATCAGACACCCTCGCGCGAGAAGCTGGCCAGCTTTGTTAGCCAGATCAACAACCCCCCTGTCCTCGTTCCCGAGTCTGAGTACATCCGGGAGACCAAGGCGATTGGCACATACTGGGCCCCTGCAGACTCTACCAGCGCAGCCTCCAAGACCCTAGAGGAGCATCTCGATTTCCTTGCCAAGTTCTATCAGTATGAAGTCGAGCATCGCCGATGGTACGGGTTCCTCGACTATGGTGACTTTATGCACGCCTACGACGTCGACAGACACACTTGGCGCTACGATGTCGGAGGGTACGCCTGGGACAACTCTGAGCTTTCTCCTGATCTCTTCTTCTGGCAGTACTTCCTCCGCACTGGCCGAGAGGATATCTATCGCTTCGCTGAGGCTCTTACCCGCCACACCGGAGAGGTTGATGTCTACCATCTTGGTAACTGGAAGGGTCTGGGTACTCGACACGGTGTTCAGCATTTCAGTGACAGTGCTAAGCAGGCTCGTATCTCGCAACCTCAGTACCGAAAGTACTTCTTCTACCTTTCTGGCGGTGACGAGAGAATTGGAGAACTGTTTGAGGAGCTTCTCGACACTGACAAGACCTACGGTGTCCTCGATCCTCAGCGAAAGGTTCGCAAGGATGGATGGAAACCTACACCTGATTCAACCGTCGCCTTTGGTCTGGGTACCGATTGGTCCGCCCTCGCTGGTGGTTGGCTCATTGACTGGGAGCGCCGAGGACCTCGATGGGAGGAGTCCAAGGCCAAGCTCACCAAGACCGTCCAGGGTATCGCCAAGATGAAGAATGGCTTCGTCACTGGATCTGGTCTCTACGATCTCAAGAACTGGGATCTTGGTCCGCCTCCCACTGATCCCGATAATAAGGGAGCCGTTTCCATCTCTCACTTGTCTGCCGTCTTTGGCCTTCCCGAGGTTGTCTCTGAGCTCATTGAGTACTACGCCGACGACTTGCCTAAGGGTTTCAAGCAAGCCTGGCTCGACTACTGCTACTACTTCAGCGCCACAGCGGCGGAGCAGAAGGCCCGCTACGGTGTTGAGTTTGGCAAGCTGAACCTCTACCAGGGACACTCCCGCCTGACAGCCTATGCCTCGCACCAGCTCAACAACGAGACCATCGCTGACCGAGCTTGGAAGGAGTTCTTTGAGACTGATGGCTTCAAGGCTACTTCTCCATGGGCTACTACTCCCATCGCCAAGAACGATGGTCTTATCCCCGGAAAGGAGGCCACTTGGGTTTCGACCAATGATGTTGCTCAGTATGGATTGGCTGTGATTCAGAACCTTGCTTTGGTGAAGGATGCTCTGGAGAATTATGGTGCTTAATGTTTCACATGAATGTTTTCATGACCGTTCAAACAGAACACACTTGATATTTCATTAGTGTTAGTTAATCTTGACCTGCCCAACGAAATGTTAAACCATCAACGACGTCTCCCTCTTCCATTTCAATCCGGCATCTGACAATCTCGTATGCTTCCGTCTCATATAGACGAAGAGCCTCCTCATCCTCCTCACTCGTGACCAGAAATGCCTTCCCATGTACCACATTTATCTCACTTGGATCGTCAACAAGTGCCTTGTAATTGCCCCAGCTTCCGAGAACCCCACCACGGATATTGGCATCGTGATACACAGGTTCAGTGCCAATGAGGTCGGAAAGTGTCTCACTCTCCGAAAGGGTATCGTAAAAAAAGTACCAGAGAGGGTACTCATCCTGAGCTGGTTGAGGGTTGTCGGTGTCGTTACTCAGTCGATGCTGAGGCATTGTCGAGTCGACACCAAGTGTTGGATAGATGGAGTTGGTTGACAACTCCTTTCGGGCAACCGAGATTCGAATAAAGGTTGGCCGAAATGCCGAGTGAATGTTGGACTCGGATAGAAAATCTTCAATGGCTATTTTTTCAAGGCCATTGACTTTACAGAAGGAACTGCTTTGGCCCGATGAATCTGATGCCATCACAGTCTCCTGTATCGAGGCCATGTTTCCGGCCCAAGCCACGTTGTCAACACTTTGAAGAGGACCTTCAAGCTTGAGCAAAAATGTGGTTGCCTGAAGTCTCTGCTTCTCCTTCTCAGTCATAGCTGATGAGTGATATGACTTGCGTGCAGCAATAGTACACGAGTACTCATATGCCTCTCTGTCGAAGCCTTCTTGTTCTTTCTGATCTCGAACCATTTCCCAGTGACTATCAGATATGACAAGTTCGGACGGGCTTGCTCGATATACATTGATTTCATAGAGAGCTTCTGTGGTTGAGTAACCAAACAGAGACTGCCATCTGTAAACAGTGTTACCAATATCCTCAGTCTCAGCGAGGGAGATGGTATTGGCCATAGCCTTTGATTCTTCGACGAGACTCATTGTTGTGATGACCTTGTTGACTGGGGCGTAGTGGTAAGTGTGTGTGTGTGTGTGAGAGAGAGAGAGAGAGAGAGAGAGAGAGAGATGACAATACTCGTCAGTCTGAGTAGAAGAAGGGTTGCCTTTTATAAGTGAGACTTGTAGTCTAATTAAGCTTTTGGTATATAAGTATAAGGTTATAGATAAGTCGACTTCTCGCATATGCAGTAGGAAAGAATGCAACCGCATGCAGGTGCGGTGCATGACACGCTGCACGGCGACGATCTATCAGCTTCAATTAGTTAGCCAACAAACCAGATTGTTCCAATGCCGGCATGTATTAATAATGGTGTCTTTCTGTCGTGACTCAGGGCTTCTTGTCATCATTGCGGATGATACTAATAATTATGATAAAGTTAATTCGGCTGTATGCGTAAATAAACTTTATTCATAGGTACGTCGGGATAGAAATATTTCCTGGCAAAAGGATTAACAAATGTTGGATCACCGTGGTTGCTTTAAGGGCCGTTTATCGAGGAAGGTTCCTTTTCATTTCCAGATGCTCATTGAAATCCATTATTCATGGAGCCATACTCTATGTACCTGATAATATTTACAGTTTTATAATCTAGGCCTTCATAACCTCAGAAAGTCTAACCACACTGGTGCTGACCTCGTTGATCTTGCCAGGAGGCAGGTCACCAGCTCCCATAATCATGAGCAAGTCAGGGTCCTCCTCAAAGACAAGCAGAGCTCGAGTGTAAGCAGAAGGCTGAGGAACCTCCCACTTCTTCCAGGCATCAGGGTGTCCAAGAGCCTGGTTGGTGAAGATCTGAGGCATGGTGCCGCAACTGACGACAATGGTACCGTTCTCGCCACCGTGAGAGCTCCACACGATGTAGGGAGAACCAGCAGGCTTGGCTCCGTCATCGGAGACAACTTGATGGTGGGGAGCCTCAAGGAACGCAAGAGGGTCCTCGGAGAGGCGATAGTAGACGGGGAACCAGTATCGGTCGGCGGAAGGCTCGCCGCCGTACTCGTAGACGTACATGTATTCGCCGTTGGGCAGCTCGGCGACAGTGGGCATACCGGGACGAGCGAAGTAGTCGGCATACTTGGTGTCCTCAACCACATCGGACCAAGTGACGAGATCAGAAGATCGCTGGTGCACAAGCTTCTGAGAGTGAGTCGCGTTGTCACGCTGGTCAGCGTAGTACAGGATTAGCTCTCCCTGGTAGGTCCTGTGATAGGTCAGTAAACTGTAAATACAAACTTGACCAACGGTTTATGACATACATCAAGAAAGGCTCCCAAACAGGAGTGAGACCGTGCTCAGGTCGGGCCTCGCCACCAGCAGCAACGTGGCTGACGAACTCCCAAGTGTAGCCCAAATCACGGCTAGCATAGAGCTCGATCTGAGTGTTGCTCAGGTTGGTAGGAATGCTGCTACCAGAGATAAGGACAGTACCGGCCTCAAAGTCACCAATATCCTCCTTAAGCTGGTACAGGAAAGGCTGATATCTCAGACCCCAGTTGTTGACCTGATCACGGACCCTGGAGATCTCCTTCCAGGTCTTTCCACCGTCAACACTCTTGACGATGGGGAACCACACCAGAGGAGGCTCGGGGGAGTAATTCTCCCAAGTAGCCAGAAGGGTGCCATCTGAAAGCTCAACAGGTCGAGCATAGAGGACCTGAGGATCCGTGTAGTTGTTGGGAGGATCATAGATGACATTGTTGCTAAATGTCTGAGCTGCCGCAAAGGGCAGCAAGAACGAAACGAGACCGGCGAATTTCATGATGGACCAAGACTGAATGCTACAGTGGTATCGAGGCTGGTGAGTAGGTTTACCAAGTATCCGGTTCGAGTCTGTATTTATATCCAATTCCCTCACGAAAAACAAGATCCACCAATACCATGCCAAGCTACCAACTCGTTCAACACGTCTGACGTAGACGCGGAGAAACTCTACAATCTGGGGCCGTCTGGGGTAAATTGTGGTAATGATTGGAGCGCGAATTATGCTTGCTTGCTTGCACAAGAAAGACCCAGGCGCGCCAATCGGTGTCCGTGGAGCCTGTGGCAACGCTGATCGGCGGTGGTTCCTGGGTTCGGGGGTTAGTGCCGGCAGTCAGGCAAGGATCTGGATGGTACGCCGACCTGGCTCCCGGGGTGTATCCGGGGGGGCTACTACTTAGAGAGGCGGTCACGAGGTTCAGTGAGGGGAATAGAGTTTTGGTTTCGGGTTGCTCTTGTCCGAAATCAGGAGATTCGTAAACGCGGAATTGCTTTGAATTGAAATGGACTCATACTCGCACCATACTATTCAAGTGCTAGCCCACTTACCTCGGTAACTTCGGACGGCTTGTCTATGACTGAGCTAGGTAGACTAGGTTATTGCAGGATGGGACAGTGCTTAGCGTTCTTTTGATTGCCTGTCATGGCTCACGATATCACTTAGTTGTAGGCAGGCGTTTGCGTCTAGTACTCTTAACATTTTGTCCGTTCATTAATAACATCTCCAAAAGAGGCCACCAGCTATAGCAGCACAAAACATAGTGATCAATCCATGATAGCATTAAAACACAGACAACACCGGTCCTTAGACCTTCTTTGGTGGCAATCAACCCTCTGGATGCCATGGTCTTGGTCCGGCCGTCGATGATGCAAAACAACCACTTGGCAGACAAAAGATTGACCTCATTCAATAAACAACTATTAGGACCCCTTTCAAAGCCCTGAAAACATCCATATAAAAGGCCCTTTCAAGGTGGCAAAACTCATGTCCAGTCAGAAACTACCACGTCCAGGGTTTTCATAACAGACACTGGACTATCCCTCCACCCTTTAATATCCAGCATGAGCTCGTACGTTTTCCTTCCCAGAAATTCTGTTTCCTGAACGTTTACTTTGACTTTGAGGCTAGGTTCTGAGATCTTTCCTGATAGATCCCCTGTCTGAACTCTCATGTATTGCTGGAGAGCTTCGCGAAAGGTGTGCCACTCCAGGTTGCTTGGACTAGCATCAGAACTGTTTCCTCGTAGGAATGAGCCCCAAGTCTCGACCCAGGATACACAACCCCCAAAATGCGGATTTTCGGGAAGTCCCCATAGAACAAAGAAGCCAGAATGGCCATTTCCTAAATATGAGGCTCCGTGAAGGATTAGAGTGCCAACGCCTCTTCCCGCCTTGGATAAAATCATGGCGTCATGACTCGGTGTCCACTGCCTTATCTCGGCATGTGCCATGCCGATTCCTGGGGCCATGATATACGCTATTTGCCGTTTCCCGAGATGGCGTCTCATGGGCCTGATGGCGGCAAGTAGAATACGGCTTGGTGATAGCTTTCGAGGGTCATAATCGACTGGAATTTCACGCATCAGCATTCCCTACACTGTCATCGAATACGGTTGATCGAAGTGGCACATACGGAATGCATTCCTGAACTCTACTCCTTGGACACCGGTTGCCCAGATAGAAGGTCTAGTGTTAGGGTGCAATTGGATCAGAAGGCGGTTCCGGACTCTCGTGTACGCTGTATTCGGGTCTCCCGGAGTGAGCGGTTCAACGAAAATAGCAACCCGGGGAAGATGCTCCTGATCGACATCACAGCTAAGAACGGCCATGAAATGTTCCTTATCCCATATGGGATTCGCGGTGTGCTCGTAGCGAATTGCACAGGGCCCGAGCAGGACGTCGATTTCCAAGCCCCTAGCTGTTGTGATGATGTCATCTCGTTTGAGGGGAGCGTCGAATGGTCGTCGGACTGCAAATCGGAACGAAGACGGCCCCTTGGGGAGATACGGCCTGTGAAGAAGGTCTTGGTCTTCTCCGATGGGCTCTGTCCAAGTCAAGATGGATTGGTCCGGACTTTTTTGCAGAATCTCCTCTTGAAGTCGCCGGAAGGCGTTTTCACCTTCACCATAGAGGAGAGGCATGTTGATGTCGAATAAACCCATCAAAGAGTATGAGGCGTCCTCTGGGCGGGTTGTGCGTCGGCCGGCTGCCCATGTCATTTTTCTCGAGATTGGTTCTTCCGCCAGTCCCAACTTGACTTCATCAAGATGACCGCATCCAGGGCACAACGGTTTACGACCGCCCAAAAGAGGAGTCTTGAGACGGGGAAAGGTGTGTGCCCTTTGTAAGATGGTTTCAGTGATTCCAGTGATTTCTTCAAGTCTAGAAGCGATCTGATCCCTACTGCACATGTAATTCCAATCACGATCGAAAAAGAAGAGTCCATGGGGGGCGATGAGTTCCTGCAATGTCCAGCCACGAGTAAACCAGCGACTATTGGCAAAGTTGTCCATGTCACCATCCTCTTGAAGCGTGACATCATCCATGAAGACGTAACAATTCGCCGACTCCATGTACCACTTGAACATGGAGTTGATGGCCTCGGACAACTCTGCGCTGCTGGATTTGTCGATGCAGCAGGTATCGACCCAGATGTAGTCTAGGTTGTTCTCTCTCGCCTTCTCACAAGCATCGAGGATCTTTTGCAGGCCTCTCCTGGGATTCTGCAAATGCTGATGGATGCCATTTTTGGCCTCTTCAAAGACGAATTCGTCATCTTTCCATGTGTGAGAAAGAATGGCGTAGGGAGGCCGTTCGAAAATAGATTTTCCGATGAAGGACACGAGCTCCAGGTTCGTGGTATGAAGGAGTCGCATGCTCACGGCTTAGATGACGAAGAAGGTTGAAGAGAACAAATTGAAGTAGGACCGCCTATTTCGTGGCTACTGTGAGTCTAATGGAAGCGGTTAAGTCCGTCTTGGATTGATGAGTTGTTGAAAAAGCCCGCAGGTTGAGATCAGGCTGCCAGAGAGGCACCCAAATTCAGCCGCAGTGCTTACTAACCGACACTGCACTTCTGATTGCTTGCGTCGCCTTTGTGAACTTGAAGCACGTGGTAGGCTCCTTGTGGCTGTGGAAGGCGTAGAATTCGAGTCTTTTTAAACTTTCACATCCGTTGGTAACACAGGGACCATTGGCTGGGGCTACAACCAACGATTTAGAATCACAGGCCTTGAGCACTTCCATAGTCTTAATAGCGGGGATAATGGACCTTGAAAACTATAGTTAATAAGTTTTGTGACGCTATGATGTATTGAAAATGTGTTCTTTATTATAGTTGAAGCCTAACCCTTGATGGGATAACTGGGCTAGAAGACTGTGCATGAAAGGCATGAAGAGCCGTGGCCAGTGAGATACGTTTGTTATATAAATATCATCTTTTATAATTTTCTTATCTTCATTGGGTAATGTTCTGATACCCACTTGCGGCTGGCAAATACCTCAAGTTGTGAATACCAGTTTTCTTAACAAAGAGGTGAGTGCCAAGTCGCCTTGCACTTGTTCCATTGCTTGCATCGCCAACACGGCCTCAAGCCTACGAACTGTCTGTTGGCCAAAGAGGAATACCCCGGCTGCCACTCCGTTAGGCTTAACGTTATGCTCTTACTTGGCAAGCCAAGCCTCAATCCTTTCTGATACGGTATGGTCAGCAACTGGCACAGCGCGGCGCCCATCCATTTGTTGGTTCGGATATATATGCATCTAGCCCTACAACCTCCACCACGCCGCACATGAAGAGGAATTTCTACTGGCCGATAGAAATACTTCTCTAACAATTTTGGAAAAGATCTTACGAGGTGTGCCTCATCCTGGTTGATGGCGTAAGCACTATACCTGGGTTACGGGCGTCAGCGGGTAGTATTTATACCACGCAGCCTGCTGACGTCTGGAAGCAGAGAACCTAGACTCAACAACCACGGCTTAACGACTCGAGTCAATCAAGATGGCATCAAATACCAAGCCAGCAAAGGAAAAGCCTCTTTCCTTCATGGAGAAGCTGTCTCCTGAGGTCTACCTCTACCGTCCATCGTCGTCTACCGAATCCGAAGATCCCGCTCACCCAAAGCTCATCATCGTGGCGAGCTGGACCAATGCATTGGATAACCACATTGCCAAATACATCGAAAAGTACAAGACTCTGTATTCATCCTCTCCTATCATCCTTGTGAAGAGTACGAGCAAGATCTTCTTCAATCCTCCCCTTCTGAGAAAGGCTATTGAACCCATGGTCCCTGCCGTCAAGGCGTGCTTACCAGCCGACACGTCCTCATCCTTATCAAATCCGACCCTTCTCATTCACATGTTCTCCAACGGTGGCTCTTCCAGCATCTCAAACCTCTACGACGCGTATGCTGCATCGGTTGGTGAGAATGAGAATCCCCATCTTCCCCCGCACGTCACCATTATGGATTCATGCCCCGGTGAGGAGTCAGTGAATGCCCTGGTTGCATTTCTCCAAGTCGGCCTCTCCGGCGTGGTGCGCCTCGTAGCGACACCTTTGATGTACCTCGTCGGCTTCGTTTGGGTATCAGCAATCACGGTCGGATTGGCCAAGGATTGGATTACCGTCTGGCGCAAGTCCCACAATGACAAGGAGAACAAGAATACACACGAGCTACGCCGGACCTATATCTACAGCGAGAGAGATGGCATGATCGACTACAGGGCGATCGAGTCACATGCAGCTGAAGCAGAGAAAGAGGGCTTTCAGGTTAGACGCGAGAAGTTTGACGGTTCGCCTCATGTGAACCACGCCAGACATGACGAGGCGAGATATTGGAATATTGTTGGACAAACTTGGGAGGGAAGATGAAGATAGACAAATTTGCAGTCTTTATAACAGGTTTATTGCAAATCAGATTGATCTAGATTTGCTATCTTAGTCCAAGACCTAATAACCAGAAGGTACCCAGTTATAATAGCCCAGCTCCTCAAATCGTTCCCTGACCTCATAATCGTATCTCTCCACCGCCTCAAGCTCCTCATCATCCTGGTCGTTTTGAGGTGTCCGGGGCCCATAGTAACGTGGACGATACCCGAGACCTATACAGAGCGGGCATGCCATAGTCGGGTCAAGGCGCATCTCCCAGGGATCTGTTGGGTAAGGGATAGTATAACCAAAAAACCTATAACCTCCATCATCTCCATACATGTCAATCCATACCAAGTTCAGACAGAAGGAACATTCGCCATGCTCGATTCGGGCAATCACGTCGTAAACATGGAGGCGATAGAATAGAATCTGGTTCTCGGGGAGCAACAGGGATTCTTTGATCCTGATCGGAGAATCTGAATTGCTTGCGTCTGGTAGAACAAAGGGACGTTTTGGGTCTTCTCCTTCACCGGGGCAACGGAGGTATTTGCGGTACTCATTGGCGACATCCTCCAACTCTAGAAGGCCACATCGGTTCCATTCTGTGATTTTGGCGCAAGACAAGACACGACTGTCGCCGTGCTCTTCCAGAGATTGAGCCTGGACGAGGCTGTAGTTGCCGCTTTTGGGATCCATCTCTGCCCAGGCGATAATCTCTCTCCACAACTCAAGAGGCAGTTGCGTGTTGCTTTGCTTCGTGGCAATGTTTCCTGGTGAGTGGTTGACAAGGGAGCTAACGAACTGGATTGTGAGCCATGACGTATTCAGGATACAAATCTCCTTCCGCTCGACTATGCTGTCCAGTTTGGAGGGAGTGACTGATCTCATGGCGGCGGTTGTGGTCGAGTGTTGGCTCCCAGAGAAGTGATGAACAATGAAGAGTAAAATCTTGCGGTCAAAAATCTAGATAGACATGCCTTATTTATAACCAAACTGCTAGGGAAATCTTTCACCAAGGTTTAGTTCTGCAGCTGTCATCTGAGGAAGCTTTGCGGCGTGATGCAGAACTAGGTTTGATGGCAAAAGAATATCTGAAAGTATGTCCTTTTTCACACTCCCAACATTACACTGTTTTGTTTTTGTGAATCAAAGTGGCTTTCCTCCAGGCAGTAGAAAGGCTAAAAGAAAAAGGCTACTGTGTTAGCATTGGGATCCAATGCTATGATAACTGAGCTAGAAGACCATGACTGTGCTCGATAACGACCGCTCTACATCAAGGCCTCTCACAGCGGGTTCCACAAGATCAGTCCACTAAACGTGCAACATATGCCTCACAAGAAATCATACTCAATCTCTACTGTCGCCGCTTCAACTTTGTTGACCCAGTGAGCTTGCTGTGAACAAGGTCAGTCAGTAAACACGCACGCAGAGAGATACCCGAAAACCTACCTCAGCTCTCGCCCAAAGCACAACAATACACCCGGGTCCCAGCAACTCGAGAAACCCTTCCCCAGTGCCAACCGCCATCTTATCCACGTCCTCGGCCACAACACCTCTCTCCCACTCGACCCGATAGTTCCGGAATTCACTGCTTGCCGTCAGATTGTTGCACACTCTCCACTTTATTTGTCCATCCTTCCCCTCGACAAATTCCCACCCATGTACCCTTATTTCATCCCTTGCACAGGAGGCATCCCACATATTGCAGCGAAGATTGGCTTCAAGTGCACTATTTGCACCGTTGTTGCAAGTATCCAAAGGACGCAGAATGCTGGCGTCAAACCACGTATGACTGTTTTCAAAAGTGCCGTCTCCACCAAAAGTAGCCCATCCTTGGTCCGCCGCTCGAGTCTGAAAGATGATGCGCTTTGGAGTGAACATGTTCAGCCCTTTGGGCATGGGCTCAGTGCGGAGGTACAAAGCTGCCGTGCTATAGTCGTGAAGACCTCCCCATACTATTGCTTCCGCCTTGTACTTTTGTTTATCATCCCTGCGTTTTGCGATCCAGGGATTGTAGGAAAAGGAGGTGATGGGTCTCGCGAGCTCTGGAAGTAGCTGATCTGCTAGGAGTTGACGTGTCTTGGTAGCAGCGGCGAGCGTAGTGTGGGTGGGTTCAGAAAACGGGAGCGGGTTAGGTGTCTCTTGGGCCATATCTTGGAGAAGCCACTGGATCTGCTGGCTAGCCTTCGATCTGGTTGGATGGAAATGTCAGCATGGGAATCTTTGATGGCCAAGGACAACAGCTCGAGATGTAGGTAGGTACCTTGAGCTGCTCGGGTATGCTCTTTGAAGTGCGCAGTGGGCCTCTTCAGGCTGGAATATCGTTCTAGATATGCACCAGGCCGCTCTGTTAAAATGCTGTATGAAAAAGAGTTGGACTCGCGGTAGAAATCTGACGGAACGGCCCAACTACTTGGGCTGAGCGGGGTCAGCTGTTGCCTAACAGATATACTACGTCATATGGAAATAGTAGAGAACGAAGGTGAGTGGTCACTGGGCTGAAGCAGGCTACGTGATACAGAGCCTATTGTACGTCGAGGACGTGGGTTCCCTCTCTTACAATGCCAGTCCAAAAAGGCGACGGCATAAGCAGGCAACCATGAACAAGACGCGATCTGATTGGACATACGGTGGTTCGAAATGCGGCTTTGCGCGTTTTTCTCACTCATAAGTAAACCCAAGACACCTAATTGCACGTAACACCCAGTGCAACACCATCAAGTACTAACAAGAGTGCCGAAAAACACCATGGCCAACCGAGACTTCTTCTTCTTTTACGCACCAACATGGGATTATCCGCCGGATGGTCCAATCAAACTAGGCAATGTCATCACATCGGTAAAGAACCCCCATCGACCCCTCTTCTGCTCTCCGCCGCCTGAAGACTCGGACGTCTTCAAGACGGAGAAAAAGAGTGTCCAATATACCAAGGAGAAGTTGCGGCGGGGGAAATTCTCCATCTTGACCAAGTTCCTAAGCGTTCTCGGATTTGGCATCGATATTGGTGCTGAAATAGACAGGAGGTGAGTAGCCACACCTTTTTTTTTGGTATACTGATACTCACAAAAGTAGTGACGAGGAAACGTTTGTCTTTGATACGCTCGAGACTACGCAATTCATCCCAACACCTTCGTATGTCCAAGCATGCGTCGAAGCCAACAATGTCCGTCATTTCCTGGACCTTTCAAAGTACTGCAAGCCAGTCTACATCATAACGGGCCTCAAGATCGTCACAGGCGCCCAAGCCAACACGATCAAGTCACATTCCGTGGGCGGCGCCGTTGGTGTTGAAGTCGACGCTACCATATGGACTGGTGGAGCTGTTCCCATCGGCGGCGGTCCGGGAGTGGAAGCTGAAGTGGGCAACAAGGCAAGTACGAAATGGGAGGGGAGTAGTGATTTTGTCTTTGCGTTCCGCGTGAGCAGGGTCCGGGTTGGCAAGGCTACGGGAAAGGTCGTGAGCGAGGATGAATACCGTGAGGGAGGCGTACTCGACGGGGAGGGTGAGACGGTGAAAGGTCCGGAGCTCTCTGTTCTTGAGGTTGAACCGCCAGATGCGCGGGCCGAAGGGTTTGACGTGGAGGAGTTGGTGGATGATGATGAAGTGGTTTTCTGTGCTATCCCGAGGGAGGAAGACTCTGACGGCGGCTGGTAGCATTTGGAAAGACAACTCAGGCTGCTCTTTTGCAAGTTTAAGACGGACACAGGTCAAGGCAGTTAATTGTGTTCAGTTATATCGCATTGTATTTCAGATATGCTCGCTATGTCTTTAATGCCTTTGAAATCTCATAACTGACCCAATCCAACTCCCCTCCAAACAGATTATGCTTATCCAAACTCAAATGAACAAAAAAGTATCCATGCCTAGGCTGGTAACTCGGCCCTCGCACAGCGCATCTCCTTAAAAGAGCTTCCATCTTTTCCCTCCGTTTCAGGGCCAATGTCTCACCCTCCGACAGATGCAGACGCGCATACTGTAGCAGAAACGCCGCCATGCCCGCAACAATGGGAGTCGCGTACGACGTTCCGGACCGAGACATCAAGCACTCTGCGTTGGTGTTCTGGCAGAGTAGCATCGGCCACGCCGACTGAACAGACTCGCCAACCGTGGCAATGTTGATGGCGTTGGGTTCGGCGGTTGGACTAAAGTCTGATGCGCTCCCGTTTGTGTTGGTCGAGTGCACGCAGATGACTTGTGAGCTACTGGCAGGGTATGCTCGGCCTAGCCGACCGCCAGAGTTGGCAGCGGCAGCAAACATCAGTACCTTTCTGGATATTGCCCTATCGATGGCGGCTTCAAGAGCGTCGTAGCCATCAAAGTCGGAAGATGGCCACCCAAACGACATGGAGATGATGTCGACATCCCACTTGTCAATAGCATGGTTGATCGCCTGTGTGCGTCAAGGTAAGTATTTGAACAAGGTAGAAACAGTTTTGGCTACTCACATTGGCCACAACTTTGGCGTCTGGTCTCGTATTCTCCTTATCCACGATTTTGATAACGTAGAGACTAGCATCTGGAGCATAGTCCAGAATAAGGCTCGCCGTAAACGTACCATGTCCATGGGTATCTGGTACGTTCTTCTGAGACTCATTGTAACAGTTCTTCTTGCCTTTGAGATTGTCCTCGCGTGCTTCAAAGACAAAGTGGTCTCTGTCAATGCCAGTGTCCAGAACCGCGATCTTGACCGGTTGTGATGGAGGGTTCGGGAGGTAACCACCAACGAACTTTTTGTACACGTCGTTGTATTCAGCTTTCCACCTTAGGTATTTGTTGGTCCTGTGAGCGGTAATGTCAGCATCTGTATCTCAGATATCAATATTTCACGGCTGAAGGTGTCCGTGGTTTACTTACTCTACTGCAGACTGTTCTCCATCTCCAAGTTGATCGTCAAAGAACTGAAACGCCTTGTAGTCGAAATCAGAGTTCGGTATTGAATCCATATCTGATGTCGAGATTGAGGCCAAAGAATGCAGACGTGAAGAGTGGTGCATGTATTTCCACGCATCAGCCCCAATGAACTGGCCTGGAGGAAGAAGCGCGAATGCCCCAGGGGATGGTGACCGCATAGGCATGACGTCCCGAGGACATAAAAGACCGGTGCGGGAGTCTGACTCTTGGCTGGACATAGGCTGGCCCCATTTTCCAAAGTCTAGGTTCCTGGCGTATTGGTCGACCTCATCCAATTGAATGTTGCGAAAGCCGTTGGTTAGGTCGAGCTCGAGGGGTCGGACAACCTTTTGGTATATCCGTGATCTCAGTGTTGCGTTGTCAAGTGGCTGTCCCTCGTCATCCTCCCACAATTCTGCATCTAGGCAGTTATCGATGGCCTCCAGGAGAGGCGAGTCTTCGGGGATCTGGGACCGCCATCCTTCCTCGTTTTCCTCATCACCTTCAAACACCTGGTCAATGTCCATTAGGGTTATGCGACCACTTTTCGTCTCGATGAGTTGAATGTCGTGCATAGCTGCTAATCGTTTGAAGGGTTTGGCGAAATACACCTCCATCAAGACAACAGCTAGGGCCACCACTTCCGGACAGCAATGCCCTGAATCGAGCTCGTCATCATCGTCATCTACATCGTCTCCTATGGATTGAAAACCTTGGTCTGGAGCGTCAGAGCCAGCCTTTGGTAGTTGTGCTTCGATAAAGGGTCGCAGGGGAGTCTTGCAAGATGTTGTCTGGAAGAACTTGATATTCGATGATCCCCATCCGGGTTGAAGCCATGAAGTGCCATGAAGATGAAGAACCGTGTAGCCTATGATGAGGGACAGAATTCTCTTGGTCTTTTCCGTGAAGAAATCCTGTCGGTCCTCGAAGCATTGAGACAGAGATATTGGCTCAGCGTTGTGATCGATCTGGAAGTTGCTCTTCTCAAAGCCAATCTCGAAAAGCTCACCACTGTTCAGCCTTAAAACAAGTCGTTGCAGTGCCTTTGTTTTCGTCTTGATAATTGGCCTGCATAGCCTCTCGACCTTTGCATACTGCTGCTCGACGGTGCCACCGCCACGACATGGAGCGTCGTCAACTGGAGGGTCAAATCGAACCACCCTCTCCTTGACAGTCTGGACGCGAAATTCGTGCCAATCTCGCTCCATGGAGAGAAACATGTCCAGTTCAATGCCGCCGCTCGAATCATCCTCGCCACGGCCTCGTCGAATTCGTCTCCGAGCAGGTTTGACTACCTGTTTTTTTGCAGGACTCCGGTATGTCCCCAGCTCGAGCTTGGCTTTGAAGTCATGCTGGTCGGGACATGAGCAGCCCTTGCAGTTGACTAATGCGTCGTATATCGATTTGGCTGCTTTGCAAACGGCGTATGGTGGTTCACTAACCTCAGGAGAGGCGTGTTTGTGGACGGGTCTCAATGAATGCTGCTCTGGTAGTTGCCTCTCGAGTTCGTCCGCACAGCTTTCTAATGCCTTATCCACCTCATGTCTCTGCTCTTCGGAAAGCCCCGGTCTCAACCAACGGTGAACGAAATCGACCTCTGGCTGGTCAGGTCGTCTTCTTGCCTCATTCCAGTGAAGGTACAGCATCTTGAGACGGAGCTCTGACGTAATGGGGTACGCCGGAAGTTCATGAAGACCGCTTTCGGGGACAAGGGAACCGAGGTGGCCCAGAGCTTGGCTAACCAGATCTCCATCGAGACGAGACAATGTCTGCCGCGCGCTTGTCAACTGCTCTTGCAGTCTGAAGCAGTTCCAGCTGAGATGGCTGTAGAAGACTCTGACTTCTTCGTTGGTCTCGTTGATTCGAGCTATTTTGGCCATTTGCAGGATGGTCCCCACTGTGTCGAGGAGGAGGGCTTCGTTGCCGGCGCCATCTTTGGGCTCGGATGATATGGCCATCGAGTTAAGCTTCAGCTGCACGCCTTTGAGAGCATCTGATGACCATGTTGGAGTCGGCTCGAGGACTTGAGTACCACCGAGAGTGTCGCGCACGCGCATGATGGTAAGCTTGAGAGGAGAGTGTATCAAGTGCGGCTGAGTCGAGGTGGGGCATTTGGTAAGCTGAAACCTGGAAGGTGATAATACCAGTCAGTAGCAGGTGACCAGAAGCAATGAGAACTAGATCAAAAAATGTAACATTTTGAGTCTATTTGAGGGTCATGACTGAAAATATGACGCTTGTTAGACTATTTAAGCGGCAGGCTATTAGGTGTAGCATATTGTAGCGAGTTCATTTTAGATACTTTCAGCAAGAGAAGTTATGGTTTGTTAGTATCAGGTCGTCCAAATTACCAATCACTCATCATTCCACCTCGGCGCCTAGTCGCCCCGCATTTGCGACATCAATCAAGGCTAGCATTGGAAAGCGGCTAAAACCACGCTTACGGAGGCACGACCCGCATCACCAAGACTTCGTCCAACCTTTACCGTGGGCCTGGCTCTCAGAGGAAGCCCCTGGACGTCTATCTACAGCTCTTGATCCGGCAGGCTGGCCATCATGGCCGATCCGGACCCCAACCCGGAGCTGAAGGGCCCGACTGTGGCTGCCTCGGCCAACCAGTGCCTAGAGTCTTTTCAACAATGCCTTATCAGCGCGTCTTCAGTTCATCCGAGAGAAGTCTCTATGGTAGAAGACCAACTTGCGAGATTCTCCAGTTGGGCTACTAGTATTGGAGTATTTGCCCCGGGGTCAGCTTCCATGGATCATCGCCTGCGATACGCCTCGGAAGTCCAAAGCGTTGTGACTGGTCTACTGGAGTCCTTGAACTACCGTGTTCAGACCTGTGAGTTTCTCTCAACAATTGTATTCCGGTAGCGTTTCTTCTTGTCTCGAATGGATCTAACCGACAAGAATAGGCTCGAAAGCCCTTACTCAGTTGGTAGAATCATCATCGACGGATGTCTCCACAACAGTAAACGATCGGTTGGCACAATCATTTCTCGACATCGCCGCCGAGATCAGCCGTCTCAACAAGATTTCTAATACCATTCGCCGAGCCAGCAAAGACACTCAGGTACTCAAAGCAAGTAACTTCCAAATCAAAGACGACGATGGCGAAAACGTCGAGCCACTCCTGCTTAGCCATTTTGAGCATCATATTGGCGACTGGTTTCCGGGCATCAGCGAAATCATCCGGCAGAGGCTTGCTCGAGCGATGCTTCTCAGACGAAAGCGGATCTTGTACCGGAGACATCGCCAAGGCAATACCTCTATCCGTTCTGACAATACTATTTCACAAGCCTCGGTCACATTACCTGATGCTCAAGCCGGAGCAGCGTCTCAAGTACAAGCCCCGTCACAACAGAAAGGCGAAAATTCCGCTATCGCGAAGCCGGCTGCTAAAGTAGCGCCCTCGCAAGTCAAAAGCGCAACTACATTGGCTCCTGAAAAGTTTAAAATGGTCTCTTCAACTCCGTCAATCGTCTCCGCAACCAGGACAATTGCGTCAGGGAAACATCAGGTCCTGACCTATCCACCCGCCCCTGGCTTCGCTGCCAAGCGGAGATATGAGAAGCTCAAAAGACAACGAATAATCGAAGTAGCGGAAACGAGCACGGAGCTAGGTCTCCGGGAGCTACTGGAGTCAGACCTTCAAGCAATAGGAGAAATCACCTGCCCGTATTGCCTTTATGCTCTTCCAGCCGCTGAAGTCTTTGATGAGCGAAAGTGGCAGTGAGTACTTCTAGCATCTCTTTTAGGGCTGTACTGATTAGTATTTTAGAAATCACGTCAAGAATGACCTAGATCCCTACGTCTGCCTTTTTGAGAACTGCGATCAGCCCGACGTTTTGTACGCTCACAGTGATGAATGGCTTGGTCACTTGCATCAACACGGAAAGGTCTGGCGGTGCTCTTCCCACCGTGAGATGGGACCATTCTCCACCCTCGAGGACTACATGCGACACATGCAAGAGGATCACGATACCAAGCTCAGCGACAGACAGCTCCGTGCGGTGGCAAACAGGAACAGCCGGAAGGCAACAAAGTTATTTCAATCCTGTCCGCTATGCGGAAGAGAGGAGTCCGAGGTCGACGGCCGTCTCGAGGATCACCTTGCAGGGCACCTAAGGTCCCTTGCCCTAAAATCACTCCCAAGCTACCAAGACGAAATCCCAGACGATGTCGGAGATGGAAACAACAGCATTGACGGTTCACGACCACGAAGCAGAAGTACCCTGAGAGAGATGGAGGAAGAACAGGAGGAGATGCTTCGAGAGGGAGCAGGAAGTTTCTGGGACCATTGGACCCCTCAACTAACCCAAAGCATTTCAGTCAACTTTTTCGGAGATGTTTACTTTGAACTAGATCTGGGGGATAATGAGGCCCGAGTTACCAGTCTCTTTTTCGATACCATGGTCTTCAAAGAATCGTCGGAGAATCTTGGTGATGACCCAATTCTTCAGTCGATGCTACAACAGCAGCTGGCAAGAATAGAGGTCATCGATGCCGAAACAGACGATAGCTCGGATCTTTCAGTGGAACAGGAGGCGGCTGGTTCCTCAAAAGCTCATGTGGGCGAAACATCTGGGCAGGACGAAGCTGATCGAACAGTCACACAACCTACCGATTCTGAAGCCGCAGGGTCTCAGGCAGCCGCTCCCGGACAAGACACGGAGACCGACTCTCCAAGGGGGGATGAGGCACCCGAAATACCGGTTGAGCCGAAGACACAGGCTCCCCCAGCTACGAAGTTAGATATCGCAGTGGACGCAGAGAGCGCAAGTTTATCGAACGTCCCCACAGACGAGACGTCTAGACAGGATGAAGTTGACGACACGGCCGCACAAGGGCCCGTCAATGTTGAAACTGTTCATGCCGAAACAGCAGCTTTTGAAAAAGACGTCCAGGGTCTCTTTCCAGAGGGAATCAAGGGTCCAGGGCCTGCTCCCTTAGAATCAGAACCGGATCCTCTAGCAGTCACAGAGGAGGCCGATTTATCTGATGATACTAGAAATGAGGCATACAGACAATTAGAGGCGAAGTTAGACAGAGAACTTATGCGACTGTTTTCCAACGATAGATACATTGAGCATGAAACGACCGCTACTATAGAAAAGCTCATAGTAAGTTTACCTCCACTACCCTCCTGTTCATTTAAGCGCAGCCGACTGATCGTAGCAAAGACTCACTGTCGGGAGAGGCCATACGCTCAGGAGGGTTTAGCCAAGATTCTCCAGACCCGTGAACGCGGAGAGACATCTATTCGGGACGTTGAGGCTCAGATTAAGGCACTCGCTACTTCCCTCTATAGAGTATTACCTCCTGCTGTGCTAAAATCCGCCAGGGAGGGAAAGAGAGACACCCAACCGAAGAATCGAGATGCTCTACCGAAGACTCAGGATATACTATGTCGAGAACTTCTCATCTACGGTCACTGCCGATACGAAGACCACGGTTGTGCATTCAGCCACGATCCAAACAGAATCGTTCCACCGGTACCGGAACCTGAGCCGGCACCTCCTTCGCAGTTGCTTCTAGGGCCGGAGCCATTTTCACCTTATGGACGAGCACCATCGGGAGAAGCCTCAGCAATGCCTTCCCTCAAGACCACATACACAGATTCTCCCCAACCCCAACACATGGAGGCTTCGAGGGCTTCAATCGGGGTGTCACCTGAGGCTCCCGGGGCTGAGAGAGACTATTACAGGCAAACCCCCTATCAGCCAACTTCTCAGCGTGGGACAGGCTCGCCTGAGAGGGGTCATCGTTATCCTTCGATCCCTGAAAGGTAGGTCTACCCTTCTTGTGTGTTTTGGTCATTGGACCACAGTCCAGGTAATGATGATGGCACTGACTCTATTAGTCAAACGACTAGGCCATCTGGTGCGCCGTCGAAGGGTTTCACGTCTCTAGAGAGGGACGACCCGCCAGATCGCAAGAAGAAGCGGGCATCAGGTGTCTACGTCAATGGTCAAAAGGTGCTAGATCCAGACCGCCGGGACCGCCCAGTCACAAAAGGCCAATCCCCATCGTCTTCCTCTGGAAAGGCATCAGGTGGCCTCTCATACAGCAAACAACCTACGGGGCCAGCTACGGCTTTTGACAACCAAGCATCTGCGGTCTCAGCGCCTCAGGCTTGGTATACAGGTGTACCGCGTGACGACAAGGCTCACCAGCACGACTTGGGATCTGCAAGTGTCCCCACGGCTGCCCATCGACCAGCGAGCGACAATTATTACCCACATCCTCCGACTGAACGTGATTCCTTTGAACCGCAGCTCCCGCCTCTACCGCCGCCACCGCGGTACATTTACCCCGATGATGCCTTCGAGGCGGACGTTGAAGATGATATCCCACGCCCTAAAAACCCTCGACGGAAGACTCGCCCAGCTATCTACATCAATGGGGAAATTGTGAGGGATTTGAGCCGCGAAAACTCCTCTCGCCGTGAGCGTATTGTCATAGTTGACAACACGAAGGAACAAGAGGCGGCCGACTCTGTCGACAGGTACAAGCAAACAGAGCTGGAACACATCGCCACGGAGAAGGCTGAGAAGGATTTTGAGGAGTATCTGAAGCGACTGCGGGCAGACCTCGCCATGACTGATCTCGACCCTGAGGCCAGGGAACAAGAAGTAGCGAAAATCATTGAGAGGCGCGAAAAATTAGAACGTCTCGCTAAGGAAGATCTTGAGAGGGCTGCTAGGGAACGAGAAGCAGTCGCAGCTGTCGAGAGATATAAGCAAGCAGAGCTGGAACGCATCGCCAAGGTAAAGGCTGGGAAGGATTTTAAAGAGTATGAGAAGCGTCTACGGGCAGACCTCGCCAAGGAGGAAAGGGTCAGATCTCGCAGCCCGCCTCAGATCTCGACCTCTTCCCGTGCTACCTCGAACGCCCTGCCCTATGACACAATCGGCCCACGACCAGTCATAGTTGAGGAGCGACCTCGCGTCGAGATCGAAGTTGTTGACAGTACCCGATCGAGGCGTCCACGGCATGCTTCTCATGACCCTAGTTCTACTCCCTTTAAAAAGCAGTCGACTCGTCCCCGTCATGCCTCTCATGACCCTCGCTCTGTCTATAGCTTAAACGATGTCTATAGTTTCAATGACAACGACGAAGAGCAGCTACTGGAAAGACGCCGGGACAGGGGCCGACAGAGGGAGGCAGAGGAGCGATTTGGAGAAGACCAGCTTACGATTCGGATTTCGGATCCAAATGCTGACACCAGTGGTCGTCGCCCTTCTCCATACCGTCGCCCCTCCGTTCAAATCCTCGATCCTGAGGCGAAGAAAGAGGGAAAGGAAAATGGACCCTCGGCCGTGGATTTTGATAACGAGGGAGAGCTTAGGGAGGCGGTACGACGACTAAATGCCGAGCAGAAGCGGTTTGAAAGGCATGCTCGCCGGCTATCTTGGAATGAAGAGGGAAAAGGGAAGGAAAAGGAGGGCGAGGAAAGGCAGCCCGCAGTTAAGGATCGTAGTGCAGAGCTTAGGGAGGCCATACGGCGACTGGATGATGCGAAGGCGCGTCGTGAAGAGAGGGAGCGAAAGGAGGAGGAGACAAAGGAAGATGAAATCCAGCGAAGGCGTCTGATGGAGCGCATGGAGCCTGAGCGGCCCGACGTTATTAGCAGTCGGCGGTCACGGGTACTCTATGATGACGGTACCTACCGATGGGAGTAATAATTGATGGATTGTTTCTTACCAAGTTATCAAGGTTACTTGCTGAATTCACCGGACATTCTAAGAAATTGTTAAGATGATAAAAGTGTCTCTTGCGTGCGCCTAGTTGGCGACAAAAGAAGATGCATGCGTAGCTCAGTTGTCCCACCAAAGGCCGAGCTCTAACGATAGCAAAGAGCACGTTACGAACACGTCATATCATATCCCAATGCTAACGCGATATGGGTCCAAACAAGATTGAAGTCGATGACAGACTTCGCTGAAGAGTATCACACGAAAGGCTGCTAAAGTAATCTCAAGTGCTAGCCCATAGTAAGGTCTGCTATATAGGTACTAGGTAATGCATATATATACAATTCGAATTAATACAGGCTCCAGCCCAGCTAGAGCTTTGTTGATACTCTAAGATCTATAATACAGCTCTCCTTCTAGACTTTTCTCTAGTTGGTGTTGACCTTGATGGTGTAATCAGAGGTCTTCAGCACAGCGTTGGAACCTACTACAGTTAGCCTATATACCACATACCAAACAACAATCAAAGCTTACCTTCAAAAGGCTCGGTTCCGGCCTGGAGGCTGGTGATGACCATGTTCTTGCTGACACCCTGCTTGGAAGTGAGGTACTTGAAGAACTCGTTCAGGTCGGCGTTGAAGTTGCCAATGTTCTTGGCGGCGACGAAGGAGAAGACGGTCACATCTCCGTTCTTGCCCTTGAAGACCTTCCAGCTGCTACCAGCAATAGAGACGGTGGCAATAGCCTTGCCGGTGGAGCTTATGGGACCGGCACCGCCGTAGGCGCCAACCCAGACCATGATCTCGTACTGGTTGTTGGCTCCAGCAGAGGGCGCAAGCCAGAGGTCGTAAGAGACGTTGGCGATCATCTTGGTTCCAGTGTACCTGCAAAGTGTGAGTTACCATACATATGATTATCGAGTATGTATACGCACCTCCAGGTCCACTTGGAGGGGATCGACTTGATCTGAGACAACTTCTTGTTGACCTTCTCAAGAGCGACATTGGCGTAAGACTTGACATGTCCAGCTCCACCAGTCCAGCTCCACTCAGTCGACCAGACAAAAGAGTTACCGCTCTTGACCTTATCAAAGGTAGTGCACTGGTGTCCAGAGGTGGCCTGGCCAGCACCCCAGTTGTTGTGGTAGACAGTGTAGCCAGCTGTCTGAACGGTACCCCAGTTACCGCACATGGTCTGAGCCCGCTTGTCGAGGGTGGGAGTTGGGGATGCGGCAGCGGACACTGCAAGCAGAGCCGAGATGAGGAAAGAAGTCAACAGCATCTTGGAAGAAAAACGAGGGTAGAATTGAAGTTGGATGAAATGATTGACTGAATGAACGTGGTTGGAGAATTATACAGAATGGTAAAAATGAATGAACTATTGAGACGGCTCACTTTGGAGAGGGACTGAAGATAATTAAATAGCGGCACCAAAAAGGAGCCAGTGACACGATTTCTTCCATATCTCGACCGGTCATGACGGATTCAAGGCTGAGAACGGGAACAGCCTCCGGACCCAGAGCTTCTAGACTCGTCGTCTGGGCTTATAGCGCCCTACGACTGTAACCTGAAACAAACATGAAGAGATGAGACGACGCAACTTGTGGTTAGTGGCCGAGTTTTCCAAGTGTTGTAGTTGTCATTCCACCAATCATAGAGGGTCCGTTGGTGCAAATTACCGGCGGCGCGGACCTGGGAGGGTCTGGCTCCACATATCGGCTCACTCCGAGGCAGGGCTGGCCGCCTTGATGTCTTTATGCCCAGGAGCTTTTTATCGATCGAGATTAGAAACTTATCATTGCATTGTACGGCAATGGATCTTTGCATAGTGGCTTGGTGTGAAAGTTGATCCATCCCCTTGCACTGGATGAGACCCACTCGTAAGAAGGAAGAGAATATAGGGTAGGTAGCCCCTACAGTCTATCAACGCTGATAATGAGTAAAGTGAGGACATCTACTACTCTCATTATCCTACCTAGTCTAGTTGCTAAGTGACTCTATATATCAGTTTTCAATAAGGCAAAGTGTTCATAAAGAATGGATAGTAGACGCTAAGCAAACACAAATCAGCATTGCGAAGCACGCACACAGACATAACTTTGCTTTCAAAGTCAAGATCAAGTTGACAATAGAAAAACATTATTAGCTAGATCATTACACTCTGTATCATCCAAAACACATTATTCGTCATTCTAACCGCCCATCGAATCTCTAAATCCCGATAGTCATCAAGTATCCCCATCCACCATCTATACGCTAGAGTTGCGCATCTGGTGATTATCATAAGGAGGAGCCGGCTCATTCGAAAGAATAGGCTCCCGAGATCCCTTCCTCATACTTCCAACATGCTTAAAAGCAAAGAGAGTAGCCCTAAGAATATCCGAGGGGTTGAGCATGGCAAGCCAGGCGTGGATACCAAGGGGACCTCCCTGGTAGGACTTCAAGTGTCGTCCAGGATGTTCCTCAGCATCAACCCTGCTGTAACTGTCAAGATAGACTCTCCATGGGTAAGCCCACATGAAGAGGAGTGAAAGAGGAACCATCTCGATGCAGATGATCATGTTGGGGATGCCAATGTGGAGATCGGCAAAGGTTAGGGTGTTGGTCTCTGTAAGTGCGCCGGTATCGGTGAGGATCCAAAAGATGATCTAGGTAATTAATGTTAGTATAATCCCTAACGGATAATTACAAGGTATGCACTTACGCCTTGCACAAAGGTGAGAAAGACAATGATCTTGAAGGCAAGAAGCTTCAATAGAGGCTGATGGTGCGCTAAATGTCTCTTGAGGAATTTGTAAAACTGCAAGATGGAAAGGACCGAGGCGACTAGAGAGATTGTTGAAATCAGGTGTAGGAAAAACTTGACAGATTTAACCTTGCGGTCCCATTCGCAGTAGACTCCGACTGCTGCGGTGATGTCGGTTGCGATGGCGATGACGAACGCGACAACTGGCATTTGGAAGATCAAGATCCAGCGAGTCTGTGATAGGGTTAGAGGTTATTCTGGCCAGGTTGGATGATTGTCACTCACCCTAAACCACTTGACTCCCTCAATCTTCTCAGCAGCAAAGAAAACCTCGCGTTGTTCGTGATGCGGCGAGACGTAGTCGCACATGAGCAGGAAGAAGGATCCGAGAGCGAAACCCTCGACGAGGTCCAACCAGGGATGGATGTACACCTCTGCTTTGGGGAAACAGACGGAGAGGAAGCAGATGAGAGAGTACATGGTGATCAAAGTTCCAATGCGCATGATTCTATCGAAATTGTTAGTTTGGTGTATTTATTTAGTGGCTGTGGATCCTTACTTGACCTGCTCCGTTGGATTGGACAGATGTGTGGCGTGGAGCGACTTGAAGACAAGCATCACGCAGATGGAGATGGCGGCGCAAACTCCAGAGATGATAGTGCTAAGTTGATGGAAGGAAAGGTTCCCTGCAACATTATCCTGGGCATCTAGAAGTTGTTAGCAACTTATCAGTGACAGGATTGAGTGGTTCTCGCTCACCTATGCCAAGGTCGTGCTCAGTACATCCATGATCGGATGATCGCCCGTAGAGAATATTCATTATCGTTGAATGTATAGTAGTGATGTTCACTGGTGGATGTTGATGGTCAAGTTTGTCTTGGGAATGGAAAAATTAAAGAAAGGCCAAGACCCGATATTTAATCTTCCACAAAGACCGCCCTTCACATGTCTCGGCCCGAAAAAACGGCTTGACACTGACCCATTCTCATCAAGTAGGCGCAGCCCTGTATCCAAAGAAACAAAGCCCATCCCCAGTTCGTGGCTGTTTCTACGATCCAGTTGACAAGTTTCCTCGGGGACATCCGTCGAGGAACACTACCTCAACCAATCAGAACCCATAAGCTTCATCGTTCTCGTTCAATGGCGTTTTTTCACTAACGTAAAACGGTAAAGACGTGGCTGACGAGTTTCAAGGCTGGTGGACCGGACGGACCCTTGGCTGACATGGGACCGAATGGATTTCCTCGTTTAGGTGTCACACGAGAGCGATTGGCTGAACCTGTTAGAAGTGGGGCACGGATCACGATCATCGTGAATAACTTCACGGTCAGCGTGAGCGCCGTTAGATCGCAGGCAACAGCCTGCTGCCTGGAGGATCGGCAGGTTGAACACAAGTATAAGAGACCGACCTTCGTCGCTCCTTTAGATAGAGAAGGCAAGCATCAATTCAATCTCTTTCGACCACACCCAATGTTGCACACCTATAACTCGCGAGAGAACCCTAGGCATTTTCATTAACTCGAATCAGTTGGCCTTTTTGGGGTTAGTTGCGCTTATTCCTGCGCCACGCGGCTTTGTTTGTGGGGGATGAGATGCCGTC
>JABCKD010000794.1:0-35256 GCA_013186415.1 Fusarium sp. NRRL 66088 | reverse complement strand
AGGGCTGAATGGGTGTGGATCAAGAAGACAAGGGATCGCCCAGGATCAGGGTCTTCCACAAGACGTATGGATAAAGGCTAGACTGCCTAGGGTCTGTGTTTTCAGCAAGAGGAAAAGTCGCGATCGCAATCCTAGGATGTAGGGGGCCAAGAAGACCAAAGCGTTGGCCTGCAGCGGGAACCAGCATCATCATTGTAACGGGCCAGACTAAGACTGCGGCAGTCGGTCCTGTCCCGGTAGCACAGACACGGTGCCGCAGTGCATAAAGTGTCGATGGCCAGAGGAATGCCATTCTGGGGCCATCTGGTCAGCTTCTTCAGCGTGCTCTCGGGCAGCCGTTGAGCCATGGGTCGACTCGCCCTACTAGGTAAGACAGCGCCGGGACAGCCCTAGTATCGTGGCGCCAAGGAAAGACCGCAATGGAGAACTCAAGAAGCAGCCGAGCCAAGCGAGGGCCACCCAAGATTGACTACCTATTGTTTTGCCGGCAGTTTCGAGTGACGGAGCACCCTTGTTGGTTAAGCATGACGGGTCGTAGATCATGGCGTTGAAAGCCCCGTCCGAACCATGATCTCCACAAGGGAATAAATTGTCCGGACAGGGTCAAGGAGTCAAAATGAGGGAAGGGCCAACTCGGCCAGGGCCACACCCAAGCCGGGCGGACTATTGGGCTGAAGGAGTCAAAAGATGGATATCCCACATCAGCGCAGCGACAGCACCCCTTTTCCAGAGCTGCTGCACTCGGAGAGGGTCACCGAGGGGCGCAGCCGCCTATCCACCTGCAAGCCGATACGTGCTCTCATGCGTGAAACTTTTCCCAGGGGTCCTGGGTGCCTCAAAGTGTTCTAAAAGTGGTTGTGCCACGGGGCCGGAGTCTGGGGACGCAATCCATGCTAGAAGAAAGGACTGACAGGCACACGACCGCTGCAACATCGCAGGCAGGCCTGGGTGCCTGCTGTAGAGGACGCCCATTATTAGTCGACAGCTGGTCGGGAGATACCGAGACTGGGCGTTGGGGATGGCCCTGGGTGGCATCTTGCGACCCGGCGGATCATCTAGGTTAATGAAGACGCGGTAGCGGGGAGCTGCACGGCAGAGCATGGGCTGCCGCGTCCTATGCCATGACTCTGACAAGTGTAGGCGCATTATCCGCTCAGCTGCCGTCTTCTCATGGCATGACGATCAAGACAGTTCTGGCCAAGTAGAAGCAGCCCATCTAATCATGGCATTTGAAGTGATGGTTGATTGTGCTGAAAACGCCAAGAATAGCAATGGAGCCGTGCAAACAGCCACGCCTCCCGCACGACAGTCTGGCAGGCCGGGCGAAGGCATTGCCTGTCTGGGACCAGTAGCAGAAAGTCGCAACGCCTAGGGCGGCTGTCATAGATCTGGGGGACAAATAAGGTGATGGGATGATGCCGGTTGACTTAATTTCCGTAACTCGATCGCGTTACATTGCACACCGCAGTGTGGGTTTCTTCCGGCTGGTCGAAGCTTCAGGTGACAACTAGGTCAGAGAAGGCATTTTAGTAAGTGACCATCCTCATGGCGTCGATTAGCCAGTCAGGCTGGAGAACTAGGGCTGATTGGGCCAAGCTGAGAGACACGAAGACAACCGTGGGCCTCATCGATGTGGATCGCAGGTATGGACGAAGGACGGAGTATGGAGCACAAAACTAGGCTCGACGTTGGCGAACAATGCCAGTGGTGTTGAAAATGGGATTGACGGGGGATCGCAAGTAGCTCCGGGTCGGGATAGCATGCCCCACGCCTCATGCGCGAGGTGTCGCAGGCCAGGATCCAGGACGATGCCGTCAGAGATGGGCCAGGGATGTCATGGCAGAGATAGCAAAGGTTCGGCTTGTGGGAGAGGCTCAATGGTTGAGCAGGTTCCTGGGTCCCAGCCAAGAGCGAGGCTAGGCAAGTTTCAGCCGAGTCAGCGGCAGCAACAAGCGGCGGTGCGCAAGGATAATTCATGCGCGTGCTTGAGCTGGATTTAGCCTCTGCCTTGTCGTGCAAACGGCTCAGGTGGCTGAGGACGGGGCGGGAAAGTGTGTGTTGTCTGTGTAATCCTGTCTAGGGCCGTCGTTACACGTCAGGCAGGTGAAGGAGGGCTGCCCTGGAGCTTGAGCCTTGAGGTGAGGTGAGGTGAGACCTCCAAGGTGAGGAGGATTTGAGGCCGTTGGTTCCTGCAGGAAATGAGCGTCGACCGTTTGGCACGAGCGCAGGTACATGTGAGATTCGTTCGTATATGTGAGGACAGAGACAGATAGATGAATAACAAGGTGCACCATGGATGTCTCGATGTCGTTAGTTGGTGTTGTCTGTAAGTGACGTTCCATTTGGCGGGGAGACGAAAATTGGTATGGATGGAAGCTTGGGACGCTGAATGATTAGCAGCGGAGAGCAGGGGGTGAAGGACCACCTGCCAACCAGCATCATCATCCAACGGCAAGTTCCAGAAGATGGTCAAGGAAGGAAGGAAGCAGCCAGCCCTAGCTGCTTGCCTAACCTGACTAGCTACTGTACAATACCAGGAAGGAAGGGAAAGAACAGACGGCACTCAGTTCAGCCCAGAAATGTAAGAGCTAGAGTTCCTCCCAACAGACCCAGCAAACCTTCAATCTCTCCTCCCACATCACGAACTCATTCCCCAGACCCAGCCAGACCAGACCTCCATCTCTCCAAAGCTTGTTAGTGTGTGATGCAGGCACGCCAGTCACTAGCGGGAACCAGGGCGGGACGGACTCCTGGCACGGATAGGTGCTGATACACGCTCCGACTCATTTCAGATCCGCGCGTTGATCCAACTCACGAGTTTCGTCTCATGTGTGTCGACTTGAGTCTCGGGGCTCTTCACCGCATGCTGTCGTCAGGGGTGGTGCATCATCAGTGTCCAACACCAACTTCTCAAACACGGGCACCCCTCCCCGGCACCTGTTCCATCACGGAGGAACAGCCGGAAATAGAATAACTCATGAGGTGTCTAGGGCCGGGACGAAGGACGAAACGCCGCCAGAAGCGCGGTAGACTACGACTAGAAGTCTTCGCGGCGACACTTGTTTGATCATCAACCGTCCCATCAATCCCATCCCACCACACCACGGCGACGCTATCGGCAATGCGATGCGATGGGATGTTCAAGTCCCAAACAGAGTTCCTGCGCGACACCTATGGCTTGGGCTAGCTCCTCGCAAGAATTACCTACTACTACTCATCCGTCCATCCATCCAGCTGAGTTACTCGCACTGACGGCAGCATCATTCTTCTCGAAACGCCCCTGACACTTCTCTGGAAGTCGATCCGATGGGGGAGCCCTGCCCTGCATGCAGCGGATTTGACGAGGGTAAACAGCCATTGGCTTGAGTCCTCTCCCCCCTTGTGCGCTGTCGACCCGTCCCAGCAAGGCATATCCTCATGATGGTTGATTTTTTGCAAGGTGCATGGCCGAAACAGAGGTCAACGGTCTTGTCTGTCATGGTTCAGCCCGTTTGACAGGCGAGATCCCTTTCTTTTTCCTGCGCATCATTCGCAGATCCTCCAATCTCCCGACCCTCCCACCTCGACAACATTCCGCCTCTGTTTTTAGAAACACCCCGGCATATCCACCCTGGCCAAACTTCCCTTCGAATCCCTGAGTTTCTGGTTTCCTGGATTCCTGGATCTTGTTGACGGACCGAAGTCTAGTGTACCTCGACCACTACCACGACTTGTTTGGAGCAGGGGGCATGCTTGAAAGTGCTTCACACGCTGGTGGACCTCAATGCTCGCCAGCCGAGCCAGCCTTTCCAAAACACCCAATCGACGCCCATGGACAGCATTGTTCCCCCCAATCCGCCAGTTTGCAAGTCGCCATTTGCCCATCGTGACTCGACCTGACACTAGTGCAGGTCCATCCATCCACCGTCCTGGGCGTTCCCGGCTCCGCGCCCCGGGGGCTCGGCTGCGTCAAACAAAATGCTTTTCTACGCCGACGGGCGACGGACACGGCGCTAGTCTGGCACCTGCAGACGAATGAAGAAATTGTTTCAGGTCAGTCTATGGGGGCAAGAGTACGAGAAGGTGAGAGGCATGTACTACTCCAAAATAGCAGGTGTGCCACCCTCGGGCAGAGGGAGAGGGGAATGAATTCAGCTTGGTACGCATCGAGGATCGAAGCAGAAGCAAGCATCACCACCACCACCACCGGCTGGGAACCTCGAGGTGGATCGATGAGGTCAAAGAGTAAAAAATAACCATCAGTGGATCCCAGAGGCTAGACTCAATGCCCAAGGTAAGCATGCAGGCCTGATATTCATGTGGCCAGAATGCACTCCTGGGTCAGGGAACTGAGTGAGTTTCGATCGAGACTGTGATGGAGTATCAAGACGTCCAAGGTGAGGGCATATTGCTCTCGTCGGTCAGAGGTCAAGTTTCTAAATTCATACAGGACTCCAGTATTTCGCATTGCTGTTCGCTGTTGGGTTTGGATGATATCAGCGCTCGCTGCCAACGAACCCTTGACCCCAGAGACCTGTTTCATGCGGGGGCTACCGAAAAGCGCAGAGCATCATTAGATGTTATACCGCCCCTTGCCTATAACTGAGGACCCGAACTACCGTTAAGCTGCGTCTAGCCACCGCACTTAAACAAGGTCTGTAGGGTAATGCTTGGTTGAAGCCACGGTGCATTAGATGAATGACACTTGACCCATCCCCTTGGATCCCTATTTTTTGCATGAAGCAAGCATGGTCAAAAGAGAGAGAGAAGAGGTAAGATTCTATCACCAGCATAAAGTCGGTGAAGCAGGCTCGAGTTGCTGCCATGGCATAGCATGATGGTCTTCATGGTGGTCAGCGAGCCGCTGAACGTGAAGGACGTGCGGCATGAGGAAAAAGAGCCAATTCGGTAACCCTCTGCACCCAAGCGTAAACTAACACCCGGCTTGAAATGCGCAGAGACAGATGCAGTGTTAGTGCGTTGTTCAGAACACAGGAAGTTTGCCTGGGGGATGAGGCTTCAAAGCCCTCAAACTCCCAGGAACTCAGTCCGCTCGCAAGAAGCATCTTTCTCGACCACCAATGAATGGAAGAATCCGCCTGAAAAACAGTCATACAGACGATGTTCTTTAGGCAAGGACAGGTAACAAATGGTTCCCTTGCCTAGGTAGATCGGCTCTCTCATGTCAGAGTGAAGACTCAATCTCTGAGCCCCCACTGGGGGGTTTGACGCACACAAGAGCCTACTGCCCAGGATGCGCAGGGTAACTACAGAGGCCGAGGGCTTCAGCTTGCAGGAAGTGGCGAGATGGAGGAGGGACCCGGATAAGTGTCCCGTGGGTTGAGCAGGTTCTCTGATCCAAGCTTCAGTACTCTCGAGGCGCGGCTGCAGCGGCCTCTCACGGATAACTACAGTTACACAAATGATGGTGAGCTGTCTTGGGACGAGAAGCCGCTGGTTGCCGCTCAGATTCACCATTGTCCGTGTTCTGGATTCAGGGCGTTATCCCTGTCTCCTGATTTCATCTCATCGAGAACAGACGACCGTGTGTTACTGCTGAGACGCGTGTCCCGCCAGCTCGCAATACAACAGATTGAGCTGCGCCAGGATCGGGTCAAAGAGGGGAGCCTCACTCACAACTCAGTCGCATTGAAGTCGTCTGTTGGCAATCGTCCAGCCTTTCATCTGGCATTCATCCCATCCCATCGTCAGCATTCCATCCTGCAACCAACCTCCAACTCTCAATGGATGAATCTCCACTCCCGTGGAGCGTGAGCAGGCATCCAACCAACCAACCAACCCCTCGGCACCGCCGCAGCGCAACACCAACAGGTGGCATCCAAGCATAATGCTCCCATTAAGAGGCGGCCTTCTTCATGCTGGGCGAGCCGCCCTCGGGCACCATGCCACGTCCTGTCATCCCATTGACCCTCCGGCACCTGAAGGGCTCCCCTGTGTGCGCGAGAAGACTTAAGAGCAGTATATTATGCAGAAAAGGGGCCCTCTTTAAGCGGTGTGACGCTGATTGGAAGACGTGTCATATGTACAAGGATGGCTTCAGCGAGATAAGCGCTCTTGCGGATTGAAATGGGATATTGTTGGCTCATCGAACGCGAGCGAAGGGAAGAGAAGACGAATGTGAGTCAAGGCGATCGAGGCCGTATAGATGAAGGCAGGGCTTACACGCCTGGCCATTGTCATTCTTTGGCAGCCTTCTGATATAGCCTTGCCATCTCTTAGTGGGGGTGCCTATATTTCTGTTGTCTTGTTGATCAGGAACGTGGACGAGACATGTCAGAGAAACCAAGCCTTTGAGGGATCAACACGTGCGCTTGAGTTGTCTCTGGGTTAAGACTGCTGTTTCACTGACCGAGGCTGAAAGACAACGACTTCTCGCTTCCAAGCCGAGGCAACAACCAGGGGGGAGGTGTATTACAGAGTGTTGAACTGATCTGCCCACACATGCCCCATCGCCGACCTTGTGCCCATTTCGCAGCCTGATTTCCACCACCATGACGGACAGAAGAGAGTATAAGATCATCAAAACTAAATTGTAGAATCTCGCTTACAGTTCTGGGCGCTTATCACGGCGCAGCACGCATAGCCGAGGAGCTGTCCCCCGGCAAAGCACATGCAGAAAGAGGTCTCGCACACCGTTTCCTCACCTGAGTTTTCTCTGTGCAAGTTCAGATGGTGGTATTGAATGGCTCGGCAGAGTTGACGGTGAGGAGATGGAGCCAGACCGAGGTTCTCTTTTAGGACTGAGCGTGTACCGAGTTGAGTTGCTTAACACACAGTAGGTAACTTGGCAAAGAAACTTGGCACCCACTGAGGACAGACATCGTGAGATGCAAAAAAAAGATGGGGCAAAAGACATACAACACGGGGCATTCGCCGGTCGTCACCGACCCGACTACTACTCCAGCGGTCGCCAGTTTGACTAAGGGAGAGCGGACGGGATCCCGTATTCTCTAGCGCCTATGGTCGTATGTATTTGGTTTGTTGCCGAGAGACTCTATAGGGCTTGCGTGTTGATGGAGTTGAAAAGCCAGGGCTGTACAGGATAAGCCATGGTTCGCGTGCCTGAGATCTATGAACTTTAGGAGTTGTGGAAGACGATGGCGAGGATGATGCCTTGCGGGATAGAGTCTACCTTGGTTGTCTTACGCAACTCTATATATCAGGTAAGTAACTCTTCCTCTCCTGGTACGCTATAAGGCCGGACAACAGCTTGATTGTTTTCTAGTTGACTTGCACACGATTCTCTTTCTCTCCTGTCAAGATACTCCCCAGTCGCACGCAACGGTCCAAACTTGTCCATCCAACTCGATATCCCACACTGGCTGTCCGACCTCGACAACATTTCCGACAGTAACAGCCGCCCGTTGACCAAGTCCCGTCAACCTCCCCTCTCCCGCTAGCAGGAACCTCCTTGCCGGCGCAGCACCGTCATCATCACCCGGCCGGCCGCCTGTGACCAAGTACATCCGGCGCCCCGGCCGAACCTCTTCCACAACTACCTTGACAACGGACACGGCAGCAGCCGACGGGACCGTGCCCTCCCAGCCCTTCACCTCCGAGAGCCACCCCTGCAGCCCGGCGGCAAGCCCGCCTGCCACATACTTTGCGCCGCCCCGGCGCTGGGGGGAAAAGGCCGCGGGGAGGCCTTCAACCGTGGGGTCGACCTCTGCTGGTTTGAAACGCGGCGGTGGGCGAAAGGTTGGTTGTTGGGGTGCCCTAGCCTCGTCGTGTGTTGTTGGGATGGCGTCTTGCAGACTCTCTACCGAGCTCTGCGTAGGCGTGTGCTCCCTCTCTTCCGCCTCTTGGAGGTGGTCGTCGTTTAGATAGTGGTGTTCGCCAAGAGGACTTGACTCTGGCATTGGTGAGATTGAGACTCTTCGCCGCTTGGGTTCTCTCTCTTCCAGTGGAGATGTGTCATGAGGCAGATTTAATAGTCCAGGCGATTCACGTTCCATAGAATTTCGAGGCATCTCCTCCTCATCGTCTTCAGAAATGCTGATGCCAACACTGCCGACATCCCTCGAAGCCGTTACATCATCATCATCATCATCCTCAACTTCGATGGAGTCGTTGAGGGGAACAACATGCTTCCTCGTAACAAGCCCTTCATCATCTGAATTCGAACAACTCTCCTCGAGGAGATCCTCTTCAACTTCTTCTACATCCTCAATATCGACAATGGTACGACTCTGTGTCGGCCTAGGAACAGATGAAGAGCCAAAGCGAGGAGTCGACTGGAATCTCGGAGGACCTGTAGGAGTCTGCGACGACTGAGTGGCGCCGCCTCGTTTCGCAAGGAGAAATCTCCTAGGCGTAGGCGTCTTTAAAAAAAAAAACATTCATCAATAAAAGAGTTTCTTGCATTTGGGATGGGGAATCTCACGCTTGGAGGAGGACTCATGGTCTTTGTGTGTGAGCGTGCATGGCGGCTGGAGCACGAGGCTTGGATCTCTACGACGGGTTGCCGCTGCTAGTGAAAGCTGCTCCATGCGTGATCCATGCTCTATAGAGGATGCTAGGAATGATGATGTTTTGTTGCTGTGAGCGTCATGTGAATAGAGTGAGTGACGTTGACGATGGAGTTTGTGATGGAGCGGTAAAATCTCGGGTTTCACCTACGACGTAAGCAAGCTCCCATCTTCAACCTCCAAGTTGAAGATCTACTTCTACCATCACACCCATCAGTTAGTCAATCAATGAACCAACAAGCTCAACATAATCTCCGTGTCCATCTACCCAGCATATCCCTTCAATTACCATGTTTCGAATACACTATACTCTCTACTCGGCACACACGCTGTCTGATCAAAAGTGACATGTGGAGCTTTCATTTCAAGGGACGACCATCTATCTCTATCCCTCTCCTCCCCGTCTCTCTCTCTGTCTCGTGTCTCTTACACTTGATACATACATTATGCAAAAAACCGACAATGGATCCCAACTCCCGCAAAACGCCCGGCTGTGCATCTCTTATTTCTCTCCCTGTCTAGAACGTGATGCGACAGTATATCTTCCAACAATCATAGTACAATGTCATCCCCTAGTAGAACCGTCATTAGGGAGGGTCCAACAAGACCCTTTGAACAAGATAAGATGGCAACGAGAAGATCACGAATCATATGGCGTCTGAATATCAGCCATAGGCTAGCTCAAAGGTGGTCTCGTGGCCCTCTGAAGTTGGCTCGGTGTTCTTGACCTGGTGCAGCATGATCGGGGGCAAGCATGGACGGCCATGCCTCTCCTCCCACTCTCGGCCACCAATGCCAGTATCGACCCAACCCATCCAGTTGTTGTATAGTCGGTTCGGGGGTATGGCCCTGTAGTACCAAGTTGAACCGATATATCTTCGCTCACGTCCCCAGCCCATAGGACTGCCGCGGCCACCGCATTCACCATTTTCGCCAGGGTTGAACCACTTGTTGAGGAACTTTCCGTTCCAGTCTCGATCCATAAAGACAGGATGGGGAGCATACACCGCCTTGAGACCGTGCAAAAGGGCAACCGTCTGTGGCGTCATCTCAGAGGCCACATGGTTTCCACGGAGGTTCTCGACATGCATGATGTTGAGGAGACGCTTGGAGACTCGAGACTGTGTGACGATAGTGGTTCGTCGGGGAACATCCTGGGACCGGTGTGTAGAATCATTGTAGCCCCAGACTTGGTTAGCAATGACCCAGTTGCTACCGATGGGGTTGAACATGGGCGAGACGGTGATCATGTCGGCTTCCTCGCCCACTCCCCATTCATAATTATCCTGCGAAGGGCTGGAGACCGGAGGCTTGGGCCCGATGGGGTTGATAAAGGGCAGATTAGGGGGGCCCCAGATGGTGTCATCGCCGTATCGACCCTCGACTTCCTTACGGAAGGCCGTGTCATAGTCGCCGTGGAACAACGGAATGTACCATCTCTCGTTTCTTTCCCAGAGCAGCTTTCGAGGTTGAGCCTTGGCAAACTCTCCGAGCTTGTCCAGAAGATGATAGTGGTGGCCAGTGAAGCGGAAATCCATTTCCCAGTTCCAAACATAGTCAAACTGCGGGTAGTCTTGGCTGAACTTCTGCACAGAGAGCCACTGCGCTGTGTGGACATTTCGTGATTCCTCGTCAGTCAACTTGGGGTAGAGGTTCCAGACCACTTCATCATTCCAAAGGATCGTCATGCTGCGAAACTCGGCTGGAACACTCTGTGACAGAACAGACTGGTAAACTTCATCATCATCAAAGATGCGGAGGTTGTTGTCCTTGACTTGGACCAGCAAGAAGACTTCGTACTGACCGCCAGTCTTGAGAGACAGCTCGGAAACCAGGGCACGAATCACCTGCTTATCGTTCTCGGTGTAGTCCTTGCCGGTATAAGAACGCAGAAGAATAGCAGTTCGGGCCTCAGAAACGAAGCCGGTTGTGGGGTTCTTGGTGCTTCTGCCGACGCGAATATGCTTGTCCAATGTCTCTTCCAAGTCGTTCAACGGCTTGTTGGGAGTTTCATCCGTAGATTCTTCACGAGACTCATTGAAAGACTCATCGTGAGACTCAGCAGAGGCCCCATCGCCAGATCCGGTCGACGGCGTAGTGCTAGGCTCGCTGGAGGACTCGTTGCGAGGTGCATTGATAGTTCCATCTTGAGACTCAACTAAGGACTCTTCATGAGGTTGGTTTGGGAACTCGTTGGAACCAGTGTTGGAGTTCCCCTCTGATTCGGTATTGGGTGCCTGCAGTGTGACTTCAATTTGTCGCTTCATGAGATTTGGGTGATCAGCTTGACCAGCTGGCACAACAGGGGCGACAGGAGCAACGGGCGCAACTGGAACACCAGGGGCAGCTTGCTCAACTGGCGCACCCGGTAAAACTGGCGCAACTTGCCCAGGAACATCAGGTTGCTCAGGAAGCTGGGGTCCAATGACAGTCTCTGGGTACACATTGAGGTACTCGTTGACACGCTCTCTGTTCATGTCGAAACGCTGGGCGTTTCTGTGAAGACAGGCCCGTTGTAGATCACCCCAGTTGACAGTATCCCAGTTGAGAGGCTGCGGCTCGCCACCAACCTTCTTATACTGACGATGCAGGCCGTAGGGTCCAAGTCGAGTCTCCCGCTCCCAGCATAGGTTGGGGTCCATATTCAAAGCGTCGAAACTACCAAAGCGAGGGAGCGGCCACTCGCGCGGTCGTCCCTTGAAGACGAGAAGGTCCTCGACAACCTCTCCATTGGCGCCCTTGCAGGGGAAGTACTGGGCGTAACCAGCCTCCTTCCAGGCGGCGCTGTTGTATGAAGGATATGGATCGTAGCGAACTGGTTTCTCGGCACTGTACTCGACGTCGGCATCTGCGTCGAATCGCAAGTCTTTGCTAAAGTCGTCGGACCGCTGTTCCTGGAACTCGAGGTTCGCCAGCGTCTTTCCGTAGATGAGGTTCGAATTGGGGAAGCTGGACCAGGGGTAGTTAGTTTACAGTTGGCGTGGGTGGAGGTCATAAGTGCTTACTTGGAGGTGACGGAATAAGCGTGTCTCCATTCCTTTCTCATATCCTTCTCATGTTGTAGCTTGCCGAGATCTCCGAAGCCTCTCTCCTTCCCATCAGTCTCGTAGCCAGGCTCAACATCATTGGGGTCCTCGCCGTCAGTAGGATCCCACCAGTCCTTGAGATCTTGGGCCGTCAGCTCCCACAGCTCTCGCTGAATGCTAGAGTATTGGTCCTCGGTCTGTTCGTTGGATTGGGGGTTGGCGCCGTTGCCGTTGCCATTGCCACTCCCAGGTTGAGCCTTGGGGTCGAAAGGGACAACTTGAATATTGGGACTTCCGCTGAACAAGAGAAAATAGGCCGATACCATGGCAAAGGTGATTATCACCATGGACCTAGGCCGAAGCTTGACGCCAATCATGCGCCGCCCATGAGGATGCCATTTCTTCATGGTGGGCAAAAATGTTCGACAGGATGACCGATACAGAAGACAACGACGATGTGTAGTTCAGAATCGGTTGAGGTCGTCGCAATCGAGAATGAGGTAGTGGACGCGGTTGAACAACGATCAGTGGCGCATTATTCGGAAGACCACGAGGTGATTACTGTCGTTTGGTGCGACGCGAGGGATGAATATCGACGAAAGGGAGTCGAATCGAGTCGAGTCGTACAAGGCCAAGAAACGTATGCCTCTTTTTTGGTAGGTCGCAAAATGGTCCCCTTCGATTCGGAGCCGAGATCTTCTTGCAAAGGAGTGGCGCGGCCTCTATCAAAGAAGGCCAGCAAGCAAGATGACACGCAGAAGGAGAGGGCGACGTTGCAATAAGAAAAGAAAAAACAGGCCAGACGCTACTACGTCTTGAGAAGGACGAAATGCGAATGGTAGAGAAAAAAGGGAGGGACCAAAGTTCTCAAGGGAGGGTGAGATGATGGGATAGGATGGAATGAATGGATGGGGTGCGGATGACGAAGCGCAGATGAAGCGGACAGCACATGGACCTCCGACTCTACCTAATTAGGGGGATGTGCGGGCGGGCAGGAGGTGGCGCGACACTGGCGCGTACGGGCGCCGTTAGTGGAGGGGACTCTAAACTCCAGCACTCCAGTTCTCTGTACATGAGTCCCTTCAACCTATCTGATGCCGTAAAGGACCCTGTGAATTCCAAAGAGTCGTCAAGATGGAATGAAACTTGAATACTGTATCCTTCCCTTCACACGAGGGCATCCCCATTGACCATCCTGGCTGTGAAATCACCTCGCCAAGACACAAGCTGGGTTTCACATGATTTAGAGCTATTGGATAGGTAGACATTGCCCGCCCTTGCTGCAACGACCTTCTTTGACGAACCAGAGGTACTCGATGACTCTCTGCTCTTGACCGAGTACACGTTTATCAATGAATATCAAGTCTGACATGATAGTCAGCATTGATGGCAGTGCTCTATCAAACAAATCAATCTCGAATATTTCCTTCCCGCGACAACCCCAAAGAGCCGGGTCCCACCCACCACTTCAACTTCTCACCACAGCCCAAGTTCCCTTCCCCAGGCTCTCATCAAGTGAGCCAAGCCTTTCCGCACAGCGCTGATCGTCCTACTTTTAGAATTCCGCTCGCTTCTCCATAACCAGAACCTTTTAGCGCAGCGTGGCCCTGCCTGCCCCAGTGGGAAAGCGCGGTCTTTTGGGCGGGACGCCAAGAATCCCCTAGCTCCCGTTACAACGGGATCGTTTTGCTCCACGCTTCATTACGGAGATTTTGAACTTTGCTTCTTTTTTTTCTTCTTAACCCACAATCAGGACATCTTTTGTGCCTCGGTTCGTTAGCTTCAAGTGGGTTTTGTACTTGTAGAGATGACCGATCTCGGCCAGGGCCAAGAAGGAGAACACAGGGCCATCCTCAGTCAGTCATCAGCAATATGGAAATTTAGCGATATACCCTTGACTCTACCGAGTACCGCTTATCTCAAAGGGGACGATCATAAACAACAAGACCAAGGGAGGATTCGGATCCAAACATGACCAGGAAGCTCGCTTCAAACTCTATAGTTGCCCAGCATCACCTCCCTCGTCAATGCCTTTCCGCTTTATCCTGGAAAAACCAGAAAGAGACCCAGCGGCTTGACATTATTAGGCGTCAATAATTCCTCCGGTTCCGATCCTGTCGCCTCCTCCCTTACCCCTGAATAACGGCCGAGGGTGTCGCGTGGGAAAAAATGACCAGGTAAAAAAGCAAGCCACAGCGGGACCTTGAACGACAAAGCACTTTATTCAGGGGTGCAAATTCATCCTCGGTTGACAGGCCCTAATTAGACATTTAATATCCAGTCATTGCAAGGGTTGCCAGCATGTCGAGAACCACACTCTTGGTAATGATAACAAAAAAGTAGTCTCAACTATCATTCAATTAGGGAGACCGTCAAGTCTGTACTCATCACAATGCTATGCCGCCGAGGCCTATCCTGCCCAATGCTCATTCCCGTACTCCAAATCTCTCCCATGATTGCTGGCAACGGATCATACCCATAAATCAGGACAAGAAAGCCGCCGGCACTGATGCTCAAAACAGGTCCGTGAGGATGTCCATGTACAAAACAGTGCTTCGGGGAAGGGTTCAAAAACAGGGGGGGTATAATAACGACAAAACAACGTCCACACATGCCAGCTCAACTCCCCGCACAAAAAACCAGCAAAAGCAGACAGGGTTATAGTATTCGCGTCCTGGACACGTTCAAAGATCAATATTACAAGACAACGTAGTGGTTCCATATAGCGTCGTAGCGTTCGAAGCATATGAAGTGAAGTATACATCAGGTCGTTACATCATGCCAAGGCGAGTGTTGCGCTTGTTCATCCGTGGTCGGGGGCCAGGGGGTCCGAGAGGTCCGGGTGCAAGGCGCTGGCCTGGCGGCGGCATGCCATACGGAGGTCGCGGGAGACCCATGCCAGGGCCGAGCCGTTGTGCGGGATGGCTAGGGAGGCCAACCATGCCGTTCGGGGGTCGGGATCCGGACGCTGTCCGAGCCGGGGGTCCCTTCATAGGCCCGTTGGGGTCCATAGGCTGTCCATTGGTAGAGATCCAAGGTTGTTGGACTCGTCGCCAGGCATCCCGTTCGCAGTATGACTTGCCATCCACCTCAAAGTAGCCTTCGGAGAGTGATCGGCCACAGTCAAGGCATCGGAAGCAGCCAACATGATACTTGATGGCAAACTCGTCCTCCAGGTATTGGCCCTCGATACCGTTCGCGCAGCTCCCGCAGAGACTGCCATTGAGCTTGTGGTAATGGTGCTCGCAGTAAGGCTTGTCGTCGAGAACATAGAACTCGGCCGACGTAAAAGGCTGAGTGCATGTTGTGCAGACAAAGCAGGCCTTGTGGTATTTTCCTGTCAATCTTCCATCCGCTGAAGAGATACTCTTTCCTGTAATGGGAAGCGTGCAAGCTTTGCAGTTTCCCCTGGACCTAGCAGGATCTTGGGAACCCTTTCGCATGGGAGGTGCCAAAGGGGCGGGAATGGTGTTGGATCCACGTCCTGATTGCGCGACGGGATCATGATGGTATGGGTCCTGCGGCGAGGATCCATAGGCCGGGAACAAGTTCTGCTCGCTTGGTCGTTCCCGGGTCTCGACCTGAGGTCCATTTTGAGTGGTAAAGTCCGGCTTGTGGTCCTTCGGAGAAATTTCAAGGGGCCCGGGCGACTCCGAAAGGGGTGACTTGGTCCGAGGAGGGACCTGTAGTGGAGCAGGGTCCTTGGAGCCCAAGCTCTCCATTGAGGTTTCTAGGTCAGTCATCAAACCATCCATAGTCGATGTGTCTGAATGGTCGCGACGGGCTTGGGATCTCGCCTGGCTGGTCTGGGAGCTTCCGCGGCTCTGGCGGCTAAAGGTGGAATAACCAGATGACGTTGAATCGGAGGGGGTGTGATAGGGGTTGTTGACGCCAAATTCAGCGGCAAGATCAACCGATGCTGAAATTTTGCCGGGATGTTGCGGGCGAAGCAAACTCTTGCGTGGAGGAGGCGGTCTTGATGTGTCTGGTCCCATGGATGGTCTTGACTTGTGACCACGACCATCCTCAGCCTTAACCCGCTCAGGCTTCGTTCCCGGTGCTGAAGGCGTCCTCAGAGGTGGCTCTGGTCTAAATGATGACTTTGGGAATGTATCGGAGCGGTTGATGAGTCCCAGAGGCTGAGGTTGAAGTTGATCATCTGAATCATAAGGGTTGCCAATTCCTTCGTAGTCGTCCCTCGGCGGCCGCGGTGGCGGTACAGTGATGTTGTTGTTGTTGCTTCCCGTGGGAGATGTAGACAAATCTGTCTTGTTCGAGATATAGATATCTTGTGGTGATACACTCAGAAAATCTTCGTGCTTGGTATTAGTGTTATTAGTGCTGCCAGATATTTCCCTTGGAAACGATGGTGATGTCGCTGAGGGGCTGCGGATGGCATCGAATGGGCCTGGCGCGATCGTATCGAGTCGTTTGAGCAGTGTGTTATTCACTCCGCCGTTGGGGCTCACAGAGCGAGGTTGCATGTCCGGGCCATGCTTCTTCTCACCAAAACCTCCATATGCGCCAGGTCGCTCGACCGGGCGCGGAGAGGGCATGATCAGGTCATCTTCATGAGGTGTTGGGGCTGAATCAAAAAAGGTTCCCATTTCGCCCGGTGGTGATAGATCACTGTTTGGCGTAAGCTGCCCTTGGCGCAGAAAAGGTTGGTCTACAACATTGTCAGCGACTCCTTGACGCAATTTGCTAGAGCTACTCACTGGCAGCATTGACGTCAAGTGATGGCGGTACCCGGCCATGCTTTTCAGGAGGTGGTACCGGGCTGTATGGTGTGTAGGGTTCGTACTGCTCTGGCGGAGGGGAGACTATCGTATCGAGTCAATACCAAGCACAAGATGTGTTTGCTTTTCATGTTCTTACGTTCTGGTTCTGCAGGGGTACAGATATGCTCGCCCATAAGAGATATTTCTACTTGTCGACTACATGACGAACACTTGATGGTCGGTAGAAACATGGACTCTCGTGGGACAGCCATGGTGGCGGTGTGTTGTGTCGCAATCGGTGAGGATATCCAGCTTTATTATTCGGCACAGCAACTCTTCCAATGCGCATTAAAACGATGTCGTCCAGTTTCGCCAGCCAGAATGCAAGAATGGCCTTGCGGAATGCGCAGGACAGACGATAAACGCAGGTTCTGTGGCAGTCGTCTCAGTAGAGCGCTTGATGTGAGACCTTTACATTCGTACCCCAGGCCAGTTCTGTGACCGGTGTTCCTGGGGTCGATGACGACAGCAGACGATGCCAAAAGACAAAACTGCGATGAACTTTGCGGTCGATAAGCTGTCAAGTCAAGTTGCAATGTCAAGATCGGTTTGAGCTGAAGAGTCGAGAATCCCTGTGGAATTGCCGCGTCGGTGGTCGGGGTAGTATCCAAGCGAGTCAGTCGGTGAGCGATGTCGAGGACGAGAGTATCGTTTGTTTCTGGTCCAGCCTCGTCGTCGTTCAACTGAGAATGACTTGCAGTTTCAGCAAAGAAACCGGAAAGAAAGAGTCGAAACACGACACGGACACGGCTGCGACGTGAAAGGATGGAAAGAAAGTCAGGTGTCGACTTGCAAGAAGGAGACGATGCGCATCGTGTCTCGAATGTGGAGGGCGAGTGGGCGGGTTGATGCTAAAGGGGGGGACCCTTGGCCGAACTAATGGTTGGAAGCAGGCTTATCCCAGGCTCTAATCCTGGCTCATGTCGGCGCCCTTGGTCACAGCGCTGGCCGAGAGATCCTTGTACCCCTGGTTGGTGACTGCAACAAGACGGCTTGCAACCTGACGGGTTTGCGGTGGGCGCGGTGTGGAATAATATGAGCAGTAAAAGAAGATGGAGGTCGGCCAGAGCATCCGTTACTTCCAGTGCTTGACTGTGTCTCTGTCAGTGAGTGAGTGGGTTCTGAGCTTGTCTTTTTGACTCTAAAATCATGCCCCATCCATCCATCTCAATCTCCCACGGTTCTGTCGTTGGTGGCGGCGCATCGATGCATCGGATCAAGTGCTCGTCCCATCAATCTCTTGTCTTTGTCCTACAGTGGATGCTATTCTTAGCCGTCGCCTCCAACATCGTGGTAACGAACATTCCAACCGTGACCCAGCATCCAAAACTTTGTGCGACCTGCCGACTGCTTCGCTGAAGCTTCTCTGCTAGAATAGCGTTCGCACACCCTGGCGCTGGTGTGCGTGGGGAGGCGGCCTGAGACACGGCTCTGCGGCCATGCGGACAATCTTCAGGGCGGGTTGGCGAGATGGCAGAGACACTGCGGGAGCCAAGATTGGTCTGTCATTCCATTCCTGGTACAGGGCCTCGCTCTTCGGTGATTCGGTTCGTTCGCCTCCTCAATGATGCATATGCATGCCTCTTCGGAAGACGGGGGACAAGGGCAACGCTGTACCTGGGCTATACCGTCCTTTGTTCGGACTGGCCGCCTTGCATCAGTTCCACTGATACGGAAGGTTGCTTCGTGATCCGAAGAAGGTTGAACAGTCCGCAATTGGCTCTTGGCTGCATCGACAGACGATGCATGCAGCTCATTGCCAACGCTTGCAGATGCGAATTGTCCAGATGCGTTACCGTCACTGGCCACGGAGCGCTCTGCTAACTGTTGCTCATCAAACGATTCCCGCAACCGTCGACCAAGAAGCGCAACAAGAACAAAGGTCCGGTCTCAACCGGCTCAAGTCATACGAGACGCCACAGCGTCCATTACAAGAAGGAAAAGGACGGATCCAACGTTGCGAACAGGTAAACGGGGTACGGGTACCTTGCAGGAGCTCCGTCCAGTGGAGAAACGCCCTGGTAGCCCTAGCCCTAAACGGGGTCTCGGCCGACCAAAAGGGGAGCTACCTCATCAAACGCCTACTTTTATTGCTCCTCGCGTGGTGTGAAGCCTCGTGGGGAACAGCCTGTCAAAGCTAGAATTCGAGATGGAAGCCCGGGGCGCAATTACTGAAGATTCTGCAAATCAATAATCCTGTCCACTAGAGACGCAAGACGACAACCAATATCACTCGCCGACCTCGAGACGGCATCAGCGGGCTTCTCGATCTGGTTTAGCTATCACCCACCACCCACTATGAACAAGGCTGAAAGGGGACCGCAAGCGGAGAAATTGTGCATGCATGGGATGCATGGCGTCGGTTCTTGCTAAGTTGATGGATCCCGCACCAACCGAGTAATCTCTCTGGCAGCGGGTATGGGTTGCCATGATATTGATTGGCTCGTGTGCCATGGCGACTGGAGGATAAAATGAATGAATGGCTTTGACACGCTTGACCCCGGCCTCTACTCTGCGTCTTAATTGCTTATCCTCTTTTGGGGGGGCTACGCCGCGACAGAGCGTGGCTGATCTTCATCTCTATGCGCCAAATACAGCAGGTTGCTGTCTGTTAGTGCTAAACTACCCCGTGATCAGAGTGACACTCGGTGACGGGTGGTTGGAGGGTTCATTCGCGATGCAATCTCCAACCGTCGAGAATTGTGCCGAGGATAGCGCAGCCGGATCTACAAGACGACAAGCGTGTTGCAAAGGCCCGAGACAGCCAAGCATTAAATGCCGCTGCTATGGTACCCACTGTCTCAGGTCTTTCTTTGACGGGAAGAACGATGCGATCCATTGTGTCGTGTCTCCTGTGGTCCTCTCTCCCGGATGAGGGCATCAACATTGGAACAGCGCCAAGCATCGGCCGAACATCAATAGATCGGTGACCAAGAAACGCCACGATGAGACGCCCCAAGAGTCATTTTTTCGGCAGACGAGGGCTCACGACTCCCGCCACGACTACCACACGACCCAGGGCTGAAAACAGTTCGTTTCCAGTTGCTGGGCTAGCAGACTGGAGCTACCCCTGGACGAAACCTCTGTCGTGTGATGATCGTGGCTGACAAGTTCGGCATTAAGAATCATCCAAGAGAGTTTGTCATACTCCAATGATGTCCATTTCAGAGACACACAGACGCCTCGACCACATAGAAGCAAACCCGTCATACGATTTATCTTCAACGAAGCATTCTAGGCTCCGCAGCGTCTGACAACCTCCTTATCGCCAGGACCAATGCTATCAAGAACCGTGTCCCTCAGGGTCATTACCTCATCAGACCTTTGACATCTAGTGCCCATGCTAGTCATGAGTTGCTAAAGAGTCCACAGCGGCTGATAGTGTCGGTGAACGTCATTGGGGGTTCCAGGCCTAGCCTCGCATGGGTCTCAATTTAAGGTGATGGCTTTGGGTGGTTCACGATAACAGCGGTTTGGGGGGCAATTTCGTGAATGTGATCGTCGATCGGCTATCTGACACACATGACCAGTCTCAGATGCACGGAGCTGAAATGAAGCAATGTCGTCAGTTATTGCATGGCAACGAAGGCTAGGCAAGCCAGATCCTCCGATGGGCGCTTCGACTGGCCTTCTAGATGACACTGGCAGTGGCATATTTCTGCTTCTAGCTTTTATTACGCCTTTTTACACAAAGGGCAGGATGTCGCCATGGAGATGAGAGACATGACGGTTCTTAGCACACCTGCTGTACTCTACAGAGCCCACACGAAGACTTCATCAGAAACCAGAGATCGCCCCGCAACATCTAGAACTTGACCAGAGGACGAGTCTGGGTGACCGTGGGGTTTTGCATACCTAGTCGATCAATCCACAGGCCCATTCGAAGACTGGTTCGGATGGTGATAGGCTCCAAGATAATGGACTTGATCAGGTTGCTGGGACAAATTGACAACTCTGGTCCACAGGGGGGAAAGCTTCCTCGGGTCCAGCGGTTCTCCATCTAAAGGGTCATAGCTCCTACGAGCTCATGCCTCTCCACGAATTCTCCACTGAGCAAAATACCCTCTGGCTCTCCCGCATTTGACGGTGAAGCCGGAACCTACGGAACATCGATTCACCCGGCGGAGAAGAACTCAGCATCGCAAACATCAGTTTGAACCGATGTGGATCTTCGGCTCATCAACATCCCAAGGTTACATGTGAAGGAACAAGTTTCACCTCACCGCAGGAACAATGATGAGACCCTGGAGAGAGATCTGCAGCAGACTGCGACTGGCTGGCGCTATGACCCCTGTTTAAATGGACAGAGAAATGGATGTTGGGACAAGCGAATTGTTACCGCAAGCGCTGGAGCCGTTGCAGTTGCGGGATAATGAATGGCTAGCGCTCTCTTGTGGGATGATCGACAGCAGCACGACTCACGGGATGGACCAAGCGATGGAGCAGTCTTGCCCGTGGTTTCTTCGTGCTCGATAGTAAGCATGTTCCAGCGGTCAGTAGATACGTTATCGATTGGCATGCACGTGTCTCGTTGTGAGTCTGCAGGGACTGGTATCATGATTGAGAAGCTAGAGCAAATTCAGTTACTGGTCCAGAAACCTTCAAGGTCTCGTGCCAAGAAAAGGTGTATGGAATAATAACCTCTTCAAGCTCACTGGGAAGTTTACGCGGTCTTTTCTATCCAAAGGTTCCCTACATATGCGGCTGAACTTCCAGCTCAGAACTTCGGTTCCCTCGTCATAACAAAATGACGAAAAGGCGAGGTACATATTCGCGCAATCTTGGCATGCCGTGTCTCAAGCTTATCAGAGCCACATGCGAGTACGACGGCCTGTGGCAATAACGGGTTATCTGCAGCAGACGGCTCGATATGGTGCGACAATGCCTCTGCAAGTTCACACACACACGCAAGACCTCTTGCCCGTCCAAGTTTTTTTTCCTCTTTCCGCGCCCTCAAAAAATCTCGGTTCCACGCCGAAGTCGCGGAAGCTCAACGGAATCGGGAGCGGACTTTAAAGGATCGCCGAAGGTCCCGGGTAAGGGCCAATCACCGGGGCATGACATTGGTAGGGAAAAAGACCACACGACACAGGTTCATTGGTGGCGGCTAAGAGGGACGATACCTCTTGTGTTCTCTCCTGCACGAACTAAACATCAAGCGAAGCTACTGTGCTTGTACCGAGGTGTCGAATGTTGGGAAATGCACAATGTCAGGGGCTCAGGCCACTCGTTCGGCAAGACGGGTCGTTGTGCATGGAGGGGGGGAAGGAAAAGGAAGCACTCTGCATGATGGCAGGGTCAGCCATGACTTGACTGGAGGGTTGGAGGTGTCATGTTGAACTCAATTGCCGAGACTGTCTCTAAGGTACCGCCTCATGTTGAAGAAGACAAGTCCTGGCGGTCAATAATGATGGCGCGCCAGCTCTTAGTTCTCAATGTAGCTACAGTATCAAGTGGAAGCCATCTCCACCCTCTTCAACCTCTTGGCTGAATCCTCCGTGCCTCCGATCCCAACGCTGCCAACCCTGTGGGAAAGCCTGCTGCCTTCGGCTGTGCAGAAGTGTCCACAAACATACAGAAAGACATTACCCAGGCCCAACCAATTGTCCCATCCGAGCCCTCCGCAGGCGCTCCGCAAGCCGCTAGATTATCGCGACTCCGCTAGCGCAGCGTCGTCAGCGCTCACCGCCCAAAACCCACAATGGGGGAACCAAACGTGGCAGTACCTTGCTGCTAGGTTGTCTCCATCCATCTCATGTGCCGCCGTATTTGAACCCTCCCCATCCCTTTGATTTTCTGATTCTACTCTTCTGCTTTACCAACAACAACCGTCAAAACTCAAAGACACATAAAACTTCATAACCAAACACCTTCAACACCCTTAACCCCTTCAAAACCCCCATCACTTCGACTGCTATCTACCCCGCTACCCCGCGATCAACCACCCCGCCAAATCTAAACAAACTCTTACAAGACGACCAAGGCACCGAACCTTGGTCACTACAGTCGTCAAGACGTTTTCCAATCTCCTTAACTCGTATGTCAAGTCTCTAAACATCAGAGGACACTCACTCCTCATGATGGTTAAAACCACACTCGAAATTCACAATGCTGACCCCCTTTCAGGACTCACCACCCGTTCGCAGGAGCCCGCTGCTCAGCCGATTCCGGAGGCTCAGCGGACTCGACCTTTGAACAGTAAAGGTCGAAATCAAAATCTGAACCCGTCCAATCTACGCAAATCGCAAACTTCCACGTAAAAAAACCACTCGCTCACCATGGCTCCTCACGCGGAAGTCGGCACGGGCTCCTCGAACGGGGCTTACACCAACGGCCGAGGCTCTTCGGCCGCCCACCAGGACCTCTTCACCGTCAACTCCCCCAATGTCACCTACACTGATGCGGAGATTCGCTCCAAGTACACCTACCGCACCACCAAAGTCGACGTTGACGCCAATGGCAAGTATGTTGCTACTCCCAATGAGACCCTCTACGACTTCAAGGTCGACCGCAAGATTCCCAAGGTCGGCATGATGCTCGTTGGCTGGGGCGGCAACAACGGTACCACCGTCACCGCCGGCATCCTCGCCAACCGCCGCCAGCTCTCCTGGGAGACCAAGGAGGGTCCTCGCGAGTCCAACTACTATGGTTCCGTTGTCATGAGCTCGACCCTCAAGCTCGGCACCGACGCCAAGACCCATCAGGAAGTCAACATCCCCTTCCACAACATTTTGCCCATGGTCCACCCCAACGACCTCGTCATTGGCGGCTGGGACATTAGCAAGCTGAACCTGGCTCAGGCCATGGACCGCGCTCAGGTCCTTGAGCCTACCCTCAAGGCCCAGGTCAAGAAGGAGATGACCGAGATGGTTCCTCTTCCCTCCATCTACTACCCCGACTTCATTGCTGCCAACCAGGAGGATCGCGCCGACAACGTCCTCGAGGGTACCAAGGCTTCTATGGCTCATGTTGAGCAGCTCCGCAAGGACATTCGTGACTTCAAGGCCAAGAACGGTCTTGACAAGGTCATTGTCATGTGGACTGCCAACACTGAGCGATATGCCGACCTCATCCAGGGTGTCAACGACACGGCTGACAACCTTCTCAAGGCCATTGAGCAGGGTCACGAGGAGGTTGCTCCCTCGACCGTCTTTGCTGTCGCCTGTATCCTCGAGGGTGCTCCCTTCATCAACGGCTCTCCCCAGAACACCTTTGTCCCTGGTGCCATTGAGCTTGCTGAGAAGCACAACGCCTTCATCGGTGGCGATGACTTCAAGTCTGGTCAGACCAAGATGAAGTCGGCTCTCGTTGACTTCCTCATCAACGCCGGTATCAAGTTGACCTCTATTGCCAGCTACAACCATCTTGGCAACAATGACGGCAAGAACCTGAGCTCCCAGAAGCAGTTCCGCTCCAAGGAGATTTCCAAGTCCAATGTTGTTGACGACATGGTCGAGGCTAACCACGTGCTGTACAAGAAGGGTGAGCATCCTGACCACTGTGTCGTGATCAAGTACATGCCCGCGGTTGCCGACAACAAGCGTGCTCTCGATGAGTACTACGCTGAGATTTTCATGGGTGGCCACCAGACCATTTCGTAAGTTGATAATTGTGCTATGATGTCAACCTCGCTAACAGGAAACAGGATGTTCAACATTTGCGAGGACTCTCTCCTTGCTTCTCCCCTGATCATTGACCTGGTCATCATCGCTGAGATGATGTCTCGTATCCAGTGGAAGGCTGCCTCTACTGATGGAGCTGCCACCACTGAGTACAAGAGCTTCCACAGCGTCCTGAGTGTCCTCAGCTACATGCTCAAGGCTCCTCTGACTCCTCCTGGCACCCCGGTTGTCAACGCTCTTGCCAAGCAGCGCGCCGCTTTGACCAACATCTTCCGCGCCTGTGTTGGTCTTGAGCCCGAGTCTGACATGACCCTTGAGCACAAGCTCTTCTAAGCGTTGCATGCATGCTTTATTGATGCAATTGCTTCTGGATAGAACGAAAGAGGAGGAATTTGGACAGTCATTACTGAGAGAAAATATAAAAGAAGAAAAAAAAGAGGAGTGACAAGTATCAACTACATATTCATAGCTTCCGAAATTGAACATGTCCGATCCCCTCATGCCAAGTCCGTTGATGCCATGACAACGCTTGATACGTCGTACCCATGTTTAAGTTAGGCCCGTGCCTTGTTGAAAAGCCTCAAATGCCCTGAACCGCGGCAATTGACGAATGTGTGTACGGAGCAACCATCCAATTGTAACAGGGATTGTCATGTGGCTGTGGTGGCTCGCGATGTGCTTAACGCGGTTGTGATGCGTCGCGTATCGCCAACGCCTCTTAAACCATGGACGCGTCCAGTCGCGTAAAGCTCCCCACCACGCACTGACGCCCGACCTTTTGAGAGCCACCTCCCAATTCCTCCACACCCACCATCCACATCCACATCCACGCTCTCTCTCTCATCCATCAATTCATCAACATTACTCACCCCTCCAAAACTTGACCGATTAAGCGATACCTTTTGCTTGTGTTCACATGTTGTCTCTTTACTACGATTTTTAATCCAACACCGCAGCCATTTACCATGGCGACCACTCCTCGATCTTCGTCCCCTGCGTCGTCAGTCGGGTCACCAGAGCAACCGCAACTGTCACCAAGAGCTCAGCTCAAAGCCCTCCTAGAAGCCGGGAGCAGCGACGACGAAACCTCTCCTTCACAAGAAACCACAAAGACCAAGTCACCAAGGCGGGCACGAGATATCGACCTCACCCAATTATCTACACAAAACAAGGATGCATCTGATGATGAGTCCGAGGAAGAGGTTAGACCTCGCGGCAGGCTCGCGTCCAGGATGCAGGCCGTGAGCCGGGCACCACAGACCGCAGAGGCCACAATCAACAACAAGGAAACAACAGCCCGAGATCGCGTACGGAAGATGTTTGAGCTCGAAAAGGAGGCACAGAAAGAGCAAAATGTTGACATGCCCGACGCACAGTCGGAGGACGACCTCCCCGTTGCTCCCCGGAGACTATTCCGCAAAGCACCCCAGTCACCAACTGCCAATGGCGCAACACGAGCATCCAGAGAGCCCAGTCCAGCACTTTTCGTATCATCGCCCATTCGACACTCACCCTCCAAATCAACCCACTCCGACTCTGACTCCGAGGGCCCTTCTTTGACCTCCAAGGAACGCCTCAAGGCCCTTGCCGAGCGCAAAGCTCGAGAGAATCGCGCCAGGGAGGCTGCTGAGGAAGCACGGAAGGCCGAAAGACTTGCCCGACAAGAAGAGCTTGCGCAGGAACTCGAGAAGATGGCTTCAGACAACAACGACTCTGGCATCACCGATGATGAAGGTGGCCGCCGGCTTACGCAGACCGACCGACCCAAGATCAGGAAGGCGAGCAAGAAAGCCATCGAGGAGATGAACCGGGAAACCCAGAGGATGGCGAGAAACATGCAGCTCACACACGAAGCCAAGACGCGGAAGAAGATCACCAAGAACAGCCTGTTCGAGCGCTTCAACTACCGCCCTGCTGGTGAGCCGGAACCCAAGATTGTTAGCTCGAGCAGGGGCGCCACACCTCACAGCGATGTCGAAATGCAGGATGCTGAAACGCCCCCAAGCTCGCCGCCCCAGGCAAAGCAGCCTGCCGAACCCGTGGCTAAGGAGGTTGATGAGGATATGGAATTGCCAAGTCTGGATAACCTGGCAGAGTCTGCCAAGCTCAAATTGGACAAGGGCAAAGGGAAGGCTATCGATATCCCTAATCGCCAGCAACCTACCAAAAAGCCCCGTCGACAGGTTCGTGTCAAGCTTCCTCCTGCTAGAGTCAACGTCACTATGTTGGACTCGGATGATGAACTTAAGATCACCACAACCGTCCAGGACCGAGTCCGAGCCGTTTTCGACAATGTTCCCTCCAAGAAGGCCCAGGAGCCCAACTCTATCCATACCTTGAAAGCTCTGGCTCAAGTCAAGTCCCCTGGCAAGGAGAAGAGGCGAAGAGATGAGCACGGCATGACTGCAGGTGAACTCCAGTCTTACCTTCAGCAGAAGGCCCGTCAGCAAGCCAGGGTGGAGCGTGAGCGGAGAATCGAGATGCTCAAGGCCCAGGGTGTTGTAATCCAGACTGCAGAGGAGCGCGAGCGCCAGATGCAGGAGGTCGATGACATTGTTGCCAAGGCACGAGAAGAGGCACAGAAGATTATGCAGGAAGAACGAGCTGCTGCAAAGAAGGAAATGAGGGAGAATGGAGAGGTTGATCCCCTTGCCTGGGATGATAGCGATGACGAGGAATACCAGGCTTCTGGCAATGAAGCTGATGCTGAGGCGTCAGCTGTTGAATTGTCTGGATCTGAAGAAGAGGACGAAGAGTCCGATGAAGAGGCAGACGGCAACCCTCTACTCGAGGCTGAGGCAGAGGACGCAGAATCGGAAGCATCTGCTGACGATGCTGAGGACCCAACCCCTCTAGTCAGCCAGGATGTTCATGACGATGCAGATGATCTACCAGTCCTGCACAAGCGACGAACACGGAAACCCATCGCCATTATCTCCGACGACGAGGACGAAGACATCGTTAAGTCGACACCGAAGGCCATCAAGGCTGCTGTCCACACATCACCCACTGTCCCCAACACACAATCCCCTGCCGCCCCTACATCAGTGCTCCGATCAGCCAAGAAGACCTTTATTCCAGGCCTACCCGTTCAAGGACCTGCTGGTCTTGGTCTGACCCAGATCTTTGCTGGCACCATGGACGATAGCCAGATGGACGCTGCCAATGGCCCTACCCAGTCCATGATGCCCGACTTCGACCACTTCCCGGATTCCAACTTCTCAGCGACCATGGATGAGCCGATGGAAGATATGATCATGGATAGCCAAAAGGACGATACTCAAAAGACGACCCAGGGCGTCAAGCTCAATTTTTCCCAGTCTCAGATGCGTGGCCTCGACAGCTTGCTGCGAGAGGAGAGCACACAGCTTTCTGAGATGATCGAGCTGTCCCAAGACGGTGGTCTTCAGGACCACACTCCCCTGAAGGACAGATTCATCGAGGTCCCCGTCTCGACCGTCGATACTGTGATGGCTGATCCCGAGGAAGCTGGCCCAGACTCACCTCTGGTTCGCCGCGGACGTCTCCGTCGCAGGATGGAGACACCTCTACGTATCGAAGAAACACCGGAGCCCACAGCTGCCGAGAAACCCAACACTGCCTTTAGCAAGTTGAAGGAGGGTGCGGAGAAGGAAAAGAAGCGCAAGGCCCAAGAGGCGTTCGACCATAAGAAGAGCAAGGCCAAGGAAATGGTTCAGGAGCAGGCCGAGGAATCTGAGGATGAGTATGCTGGCCTGGGTGGTGTGGATGGTGAGGACAGTGACAACGAATCTGTCGCCTCGCTCAAGGAGATTATCGACGATGCTGCTGGAAACGATGTCGACGAGGCAAAGCTTGCCGCTTTCTATGCGTAAGTGTGATCTGACTCTATTGTTGAAGCTTATTCTAACGTTTCAAAGTGATCGTGAGCGAGCAGAGGATGAGAAGCAAGTTGAGAAGCTTTTCAAGGATATCACGACTGGTATGCTCCGCCGCAAGCGTGGTGCCGGCTACGACCTCGATGATTCAGATGATGATGGCGAGGCCCGCAGGCGCATGAAGCGTCGTCAGTTTGCCAAGATGCAGAAGGCCCTATTTGCCGATGAGCGTGTCAAGAAGATTGCCGAGAACCCTGGTAACCAAGCGTTCCTGCGAACCATTGAGGATCGGGGCAGTGACGACGAGATGGACTTTTTGGACGCACCAGAGGAACCAAACGAGTCATCACAGCAGTCCCAGTCTCAGGAGGAAGACAGTAACACATCCAACACTGTCCCTGATAGCCAGCCACGAAAGACACTTGGCTCTGCGGACAACCGACCTCCTGCCCATATGCGGAGGACCAAGGATGGCAAGAAGCCTTCCAACATTGGCGAAGTCCGCGAGACTCTTTCCAACCTTCTGGAGGAGCCTCACGGATCAGTTATTCCCGCCACCGAGGTTGGATCGGACAGTGAGGGCGAAGAAGAAGCTGCTCCTCATGGTCACAGTGAGAAGGAGAATGATGGACCCAACCCCCGTCGCGGCCGCGTTGCCGTTGTTGACCGGATCAGTCTCAAGCGCAACAACTCCTCGTCGGTCAGCACTGGCCGTATGGCATTTGCGTCGTCCTCGACATCTTCATTCAAGGTGCCTGCGCTGCTTCGTCGTGCGACGACCAACTCGCTCGTCTCAGGGTCAACTTCCACGACAAGCTCTGGAACTTCTACACCAACAAGCGGATTCGGAGAAGAAGCCAAGATCAAGAAGGGTGCCACCAAGAAGAGCGGTGTGCATGCCTTCGCGCGTGACGTTGAGAGGAGGGCGAAGCTGGAGGAGAGTGAGCGGAGGAGAGAGGAGAGAAAGATTAAGGGTGCCGAGAGGAGAATTGGCGTTGTGGGCGGTCTACTGGGTAAGGGAACTTTTGAGTAAACATGGCATTGGATGGAACGGAGTTTGGTGTATCAAACGCAAAGAAAGGGAATGAATGTTTAGAGTAACCGATGTAGATATCCTGGCATGGAGTTGGGGTTGTACAGCGCATGAGGCATCATGACATGGCATTATACATGCTAACGAAGAGATTTATTGATTGACCAAACTCCCATCCAAACTGATATGCATGATTCAACATGAGACGATTATTGTAGAAACTTGACACCTAATAACGTGGAGTGTAGCTGATGCTGTATCTATGGGGCATATTCAGCAGAGGTTGGCACCAAAGTACCGAGCTGGGGAAGAAACCACCAACGAGCACATTTAGATACAAGTAGTGTCCCCTTGGAAAGTCTCGTTTTCTAGCACAGTTCACGCCTAGTCACAAGTTATCTACTTTGAAGTGGAGTTGTCAAAGACTTGATGAAGTTGGAGGTGAGTTTCAAGAGATGGTGAGACCCACAACCTGGGTTGGCGTCTTGGTCTCGAGTTGCAAAAAGACTCAACCACCACCAAACTACCAGTCCTTCAACCACATTTCGACAAGCAATAGTAAGCGCCTGAGAAGTTTACAAGAAGTTCACATGTGAATTAGAGGCCAAGGGGGCAAAAAGGATGGTTCCGCCCGGGATCGAACCGGGGACCTTCTCGGTGTTAACGAGATGCCATAACCAACTAGACCACGGAACCTCTGCTTGATAGGAATTGAGAAGCACATGCAGAAGATGTGCCGGCGTGGTGGGAGAGATAGAGAGGGCGTGGATCGACTAGTTTTGATGCCCCGTTGTGAAGTGGGTCTCACCACAATGGCCACTTTCCCTCTGGTGAATAGCCTTCAATTCTGACTCATTCTTTAACAATAAGACACGGTTCCGTGGTCTAGTTGGTTATGGCATCTCGTTAACACCGAGAAGGTCCCCGGTTCGATCCCGGGCGGAACCACCATTTCTTTTTTTTGCCATCTTGAGATCCTGGTGGTGGTTGTTACCCTGGGGTTGTTCGTGATGGTGTTTCTGTCAATGAATTCCTTTTTGGTCCGGTGAGAAAACATTGGCATGGTTTTGTTTGAATTCTTGATTCAATTAACTTAGGGGCACTGGCATTTTAAGTTAAATTGAGAAAACGAGATATTGCCAACCACTCGTAGAGCATGTGAACTTGAACCCTAGCTGGTCTTTTCAACTTCCTCATCTTGAACCTTGTTCTCTCCCTGAGTTTCCTCTTTCTTCTTCCTGTAGTTGCGATCCAGATAGTCTCTCAGACCCTTCGAAACCTCCGCTTCCCCATCCATGGTGAAAAAGATCAACTCCTCATAGTACGTCGTCGCCAGGAACTCCTCAAACCCGAGACTATGCAGGACGAGATCGTTTTCCATCGCATACGTGAGAGGAAACCCCATCTCCTTAGCCCGATCAATCTCCTCCTGCGTCGCCCTCCCCTCCTCCAGGAGCTGTTCCGCCGCCTCCTCGGGATCGCAGTTGAGATCACCAGGACTGCCCAGCACGGCGCTGCCACCGGGGTATATGTATAGGTTCCATACCCAGCACCACTGCTGATCGACAAAGAATCGGATAATGTACCCTCCTAGCCCGTTGTCTATCTTGTCGGGACACTTGCGGAATCCATCCTCTGCGAGGGTGAAGTATGCGGCCTGCGCAGAGGGGATCCGGTACTGTAGCTCTTCGCTGCGCATAAAGGTGACGAAGCCAGGTGGTAGCTCTAAGCCGAGCTTCTTAGCGTCGCGGATGAGCTTGTCGACGAACCTGCCGCTTTTAGCAGCAGGACCCTGATGATACGACATCATGGTCTGCGCCGTTTCCGGGGGGAGGGGCACCATCCATGACAGGTCCCCGTTAAGGTTCAGGTATTCAACGCTGGTAGGCCCCTGGGGGATGGATATCTCGTCAACACCGTCAAAGCCAAGCTGCTCTGCTACATCCCCGCTGACCTTGGAGAGGTGGCTATGAGTCATATGGGTGCCGAAGCACTCCTTCATTCTGTTGGAGTGCTTGCGAGCGGCTATGCGCTTGGTTAGGAGTGGCATGCATGTGGTGTGGATGCGCTTGTTGAAGGTCTGAGCGAGGGTCTCGACATCGGCGAGATGGAGTTCCTTGACGACTTTGAGCAATAGCTCCTGAGGTAGAGTAAGGAGGACCATGTTGTTGTACTTGTTAAGTGAAAGCTATGTGGAGGGAAAAGTGATCAAGTCATCGTCTGTTCTGCAAGGGTGAGGCTGCTGTTATATATGACGTGCAATTACACCGCAAGAATTCACGGTCAGACTTGGCTTGATTAGCGCGAGTGATGCCTGGAGCTGAACGACACATTCTCCATCTGGGTTGTATCAATGGAACTTTGTAACTCTGTGAGACGCCTTTATACACATGTATATTTGGTTGTGATGGTGAATCCATCCACCTTGTTTCAAAGTCTTCTTTTGCACGTATAGAGTTAACAACAAACACACCCAATACAACACCACAGCCATGACCAATAAATGCCATCATCTAAGAGCTCGTCTCTATTTCTTGAAACAGCTAATTATATGTGCAGTTCTATAACTCATATATCGTCTAGGTCTTTCTTTCTTGTATTCACTTTTTTCTACAACGCCGCCCCCGAAAACTCCACGCTCCGCAGGCCTAGCATCCTTTTGGCAAACAACCACAGCTCAAAAGCCTCCAGCTTAACCTCTACACGCATGAAGCCCATCCAGGCGACAAATACCCGTATGGCGTTGAGTGGCCAGAGGAAGGAGCCGTTTCGGTGGATCTCGTCGAGTTGTTCATGGAAGACGGTTCGGGTGCAGTACCGAGCGAGAATCATGAAAGACCGGATGGGACCCTGTCTGGTCTGGAGGTTCTCGTCCAGGCTACGGGTGAGATCGTTCGTCTTGAGGATTAGGAGGATGATGCGCGGGACACGGCTGAGGAGTTGGACAAGATCCACGATCAGACCCTCTTGAAGAGCACCGGTCATGGTCTTTTCCTCATCGGGTGTGCGAGTCTGAAGGATTGAACCCGACTTGCTGACGATGCTGTAGTCTCGGCCAGTGATGGCAGACGCAAATAGGGGAAAGTCCTTGTCCTCAATGCCGGCCACCTCGTGAGCGTACTTCTTCATACGGTCCATGTCACCATCAATGACTGCGAGCCACATCTTGGCATACGACCTTCGCAGTGGGAGCTCAATATCACGGTAGAGACCGTGGTCGTACAGGATCACATCAAAGTTGGGACCTCGTCCGAGATACCGACGGGAGGTGTTCTTGCGAATGGCAATGTTGCCGCCGTGAGGATCGCAATGTAGAGGCGCGCCATTACCAAAGATCATCTCGTTGAAGATGCGAGCCAGTGTAGCCGATACCTCATCGCGGTCAATCCCATTGCTGTCGAGAAACTCCAAGTCATCGAGACGTCGTCCAGATTCACAGGCCATGACCAGGATGCGCTTCTTGGCCCATATCACCTCTGGGATAACCAGCGGCAGATGAGGAATCTTTGCAAAGTGCTCCTTCATCCGCCTGGCGTTTTTGGCCTCCTCTTGAAAGTCCAGCTCCTTGGGAAGAGAAACGTCCATCTCGGAAGACAGCCATTCGAGGTCATACTCGGGGAAGAATCGCTTCAAAGTCGAAAAGGTGTATCTGGTGAGAGCGAGATCTAGGGGAGCCCATGCCTCCAGTTCCGGATGCTGAACCTTGACGGCCACCTTTCGACCCGAGTCCTTTATAGTTGCGAGATGCACCTGGGCGAGAGAGGCAGCTCCAATGGGTTCAGAAGCAAATTCGGAGAAGTAGTCCCAGAGTTCCTCTCCCGTATCCTTGCGAAACATTTCCTCGACCAGTTCAAACGACGAAACCGGGCATTTATCCTGTAGGGGTATGAATGTGTTGGTCCACTCGGGGGGTAGGAGATAGTTCATGGCGCTCTGTAGTTTGTGGTGATTAGCGCGGCTTTTTATTGAGAATCGTCAAGTCATTCGTACCAAGTGCTGGCCGAGTTTGATAAAGATTCCGCCATTCTTTTCTAATACAACAAGAGTTCGTTCGGCGCATCGTTTATGGCAGGCGTTCAATAGGTTATCTTGCTCTTGCTCGTCTACGGTCGTCTCTCTAGCATTCAACGTCGTTCGGTAACTGAAGGAGAAGAAAAAAAAAAACTAATTAGCCTCATACCCCTTTTTGCCGGAGAGTCAGATAATAATTTACTCATTGATACATACGGCGAGCGCAACTGCGACTCTGCCCGTCCTCTCGGCCGCCTCGTAGCTGCTCTTGATATCGTCGGCAAAGGCGAGGGTGCTCGCGCCCACCGTCGCAACACCAGCCGAGGCATACAGGACAGCGCGGTTGGGCCCTGTTCTCCGGCCATTGGCACCTCGCGAGGACCTCCCCGAGGCGAAACCCTTTGCTCTGACGTTCTGGAAGGCCTTACTGCGGACCAATTGGCTCCGACAGGTCGAGCAGGTCCATGGTCGAGCGGCGACCCGAGTCGCAAGGGTCGAGATGGAAAAGGCCTTCATGGGAGCACTGGCACTGGACAAGATAGCGGCAGGGCGAGGGTCCTCATTCTAAGTCGACAGCCAACATGAAATTGCCAGCCAGAAGAAAACAGTAGAATAAAAAAAAAAATAAGGACGTTATCGGTATAATTTGCCTCAGGTCATGTCGTCGAGGTCACCACCCCCCAAAAGCCAAGTTTTTTGCTCGGTGTGCCGATTCACCGATGAACCTCCGTCTGCCCAGTCGAGGGGCGGCCAATTCGGCTGGGGCCGGGTGCGACTCGGGTGGGTACATTACTCCGTACCCCGTAGGTACCCTGCGATGGTCGGAGGGGGATGCCCCACTTTCAACCAACACGGCTCCAGGGTTCGCGCTTCATCACGTGATGACGCGAATCGCGTCGACCGCGTTGAGTACTTCACTTCAGGAGCTGGACGCCTCTTTACACGACCCATTCCACTCTCCATCAACCATCCACTTCTCCCTTCACTCAACACATCGGATTTCTGAATTCTATGCAACGGAGAAACAAGAACCAAACAGCCGACAACATGCTGTCTTTCGCCCCTACTCCCATCTTCTCCGGCTCCTGGGACCATCGCCCTAGTGTCCCCTCGCCTCTGTCTTCCTCCCCCATTCGCGCGTCATCGCCACTGTCGCCCATTGACAGAGACTCGCACCCCCTGCGACAAATCCAGTCATCACCCATTCAGCCAATCAAGTTCAAGTATGCATCACGTCCCACAAGGCCGAACCCCGTTGTGCGAAAGCGGGAGGATGCGCAAGAGGGCAGACGACGCCTGTTTCTGAACAATGTGCGCCAGAAGAGTGAGGATAAGGCCTGGCAGAGAAGGGACATTGAGGGACAGGTATGCTTCTCCTTTTTGACGTGATACACGCGACACTTGCTAACATGTCACAGTTCCTCAAGACAAACTACCTCGCAGACCGGGGACAACTCGCCCGTGACGCTCCCGAGTTTACCGACGCGGATATTGAAGACGCCATGGCGTTTCAGCAAGAACAATCACAAAGCCCAGAGGATGATGACATGATGATGGACGAGGACGACCAGCTCGAGGCCATGCTTGCATCCTACCAAGATCAGACATCAACATCGTCGCAACGACCACCTTCACCAGCACTCTCCGACGAGGACTATGACGACATCTTTGCTGAGCTCATTGCTCAAGAACAGTCACGACAGAGCTCCAACTCTAGGTCACTATATCGGATAGACGAATCTGGGGATACTGAGATGCAGTGAACGAGAATCTTGATCTGGTTTATGAGGGTTGAAGTTGCTTTTCATTTTGGAGTTTGGGCTATACGGACTACCTTGGCAAGGCGTTTGGGCAATACCAGAGACATAGCATTGTGCGTGTACAGCAACTGTTCGGGAAAGGGGTATATAGATGACTTGGAGGGAATGCCCAAGTTCGGTATCTACTGAGGATTACATGCTTCATCCGAGGGGTTGAGAGCTTCCTGCGCGGATGCCATGTCTCCAACCAGGTCAGAGGGAGGCGATCCCGCTGCTTGCATCTGAGCACGCAGTCAGTGACCAGAGTCACAAACAAGAGACAAGAGAATACACATACCTTTTGCATCCTGTCCACGATAAACTCACGATCTGCCGCGTTCGAGTCCGAGTACGTCTTCTCCTCAAACTTGGCCACAATCTCGCGCACGACGGACTGTTGCTCCTCATAACGCTTCAGGTCCTCCTTTGGTGTCGAGTTGCGGTTCTTGGCGAGCCACTCTGGGAACTTGTCGTCCAGCTCCTTCATGGGCTCGTAAAGAATCTCCTTGTTGGTGAGCTGCTCCATCATGCCCATGAGCATCTTGGAGAACTCCTCCTCGCTGCCATCACCGCCGAGGGCCCTGCCGACGACTTCATGTCCGAGATGCTGAAGCAGCTATCATCCGGCGACCTCGGTGCCCTCGGCGGTGATGGCAGCG
>JABCKD010000793.1:0-13744 GCA_013186415.1 Fusarium sp. NRRL 66088 | reverse complement strand
CTCATCGTCTACAATAAAAGAACCCCCCCCCCCTCACTTTCCGTCACAATGCCATTTTCCACTAACAATGGTCAGTTAGAGATTCTGTGTGACGTTTAGGTGTCAGTTGCTTACCCAATGACTTAATTTGATCCTTAGATATGATTATCTTGTGGACTGGGGGAATGGGGATGAGCATAACCATGGTGTCTAGCAGATATCTGCCAATGGTGTAGGGAAATGTTGGGCAAAAATTGCTGGTTCGATAAATAGGTCGGATATGGAGAGGTTGTTGGAAAGTTGAACGTAGTTATCCCGCGGATGTCTTCGCTGTTATAGTATAGGTGCACGTCAAACTAACAACTACCGGGAGCAAGACCGTGCCTGTCTCCGCTCTCCGGAGGAGGGGCGGCTTGCTAGAGGACGGCCTACACCGGCAACAGCATGTCCGACCCTCTAGGAGATCCTTCGGAGTTCTCCCCACACAGCAGAAATACCTGAGCTTGGGGTCTTGTTCACAGAATGGAAGGGGGCTGAGCCGAGCGGCTCACGACGAAAATCACCAACAGAGTCGCCTCGGGGAGGACCAGGGACCCTAGCGTGAAGACAATCGATGCGCATGGGCTCAGGCCATTGAGGGGGGTGTGTCTCCGCCTACCTTAGCGCTGTTTTCTCAACACCCCTGAGCCTCTCCTCGGGTTGTCAAGTCCTCTGACCCGAGGGGCTTCCTTCTGCTGGGTCTGGAACGTGAACTGGTTGCGAGCTGATTATTGGTCCAAGGAACTGGGCATGGCGACGAGTTGCTCCGTTGGCCGTGAACGAGTCTGTCACATATACAGACCATCCCCCGACTATGAACTACATCGACAAGCCTACTATCTCTCTCGCACCTCGCTCTCTTTCTTCATTTCATACCGATATGAAAAAGGTATGCTTTTCATGACCCTCTGTCAGTTTTCCTTCTGATCTCTGACCGGCAAGACCACAATGGTTATTCAGGATGACGAATCGCCCGCCACAGCCCCCGCCGATAGTCTTCCTGAGGTCTCTATCGACAATCCTCCTGAAGCCCCCGACAGCTTTCCTCCAGCCCTCGTCGGCTTTCCTCCTGCCCTCGCCGGCTTTCCTCCTGTTGAAGCCTCTGTCGAATGTCCTTCTGCTGACGCCTCCGTCACAGAGTGGCTCGCGCATTCACAGGTAGATTGCCCGTATGGACACCGCCATCCGCCTCCTGAGAACGAAGCTACCGCTAGTGTCTTAGACGAAGACGACCAAGAGCCTGACGAGTCTACCACCACTTGCCTACCCTTTAAAACGAATATCATACTTCTTAGCTACACTGGGCATGTCGGTATTGCCTTTCCGAAGAGATGTGCAGCTCAGGGTTTTGTCTCAGTCCTTGAAATCATAGCTATCATAGCCTCCTTCCTGTCCGTACTGTTTCATTCGGCGTATATAGCTATCAGGAAGAGACTTGATTTAGGATAGGAAGAATGAATTAGCTTGCCCAAGACCATGTCACTTGTCTGCCGTCTGACTGATTGCATTTCCTGTATCGGCCTCATCTTTATGAACCTTTTCGTAGTCGCCAATAGGCTGGCGACAATCAATGCAACTCCTAGAAGCTGTGTGGCGGTACTTCTGACATACAAGACACCACTCTTTAACCCTCTTCCGTTCCACAAAATGTACAACTTCCCGTCTCCTCTTTATTTCTTTACAGCGGAGCTCCTTCAAACCTTCAATAATTTGGTTCACGTCGCCGTCATCCCGAATTCCATCATCCACCTCCAGGCCTGACTGACTGCCATCCTGCTCGGGTTCCTCTGAAATTAGGCGGTAGTCATCATCCATAGATGGCGGCTGCAAGCCCTTGGCCAGTGGACTGTGGCCAACCCCCTCGTCGACTCTTTCGTTGTCATCGGCCTCGGGAGGTGCGGGTCGAGGACTCTTGCTCCGTCGTCCAGTGTTGAGAATAGTTTCAGACCTTCTCTTTCTGAGTCCTCTCCCCTCTCTGGGGTCAGGAATTTGAAGGTAGGCTCCGTCGTTGCTCATGTTGGATTGTCGCGGGATTTGACTGGGTTGGGGATGGCAAGGCAACTGGTTGACTCTGAGGTGGCAAGGCGCAATAGTGGAGCAAGTAAACACACAGTAGTTTGCAGTGGATGCATGCCTGTATTTGTATCTAGCAATGGGATAGCCCCTTGTTGATCATCGTGCCCAGTTCGTTGCAGGCTTTCTCCACTGACATCCCCCTCTGGATGATGAGCCTAGGCACAGCCGTTCCTAAAACCTCGATTCTTCGGGGGTCGCTGGAAAAGTCCAGAAGAAACCCGTCAAATTTGTCCGCCAGCATGCCTGTATCGTCTAGCCAAAGTTTATTTGAACTGACTCTTACGTCTAGGTAGCCTTTTGCTTCTTCTTTCTCTGTTTCTGAAGGTATGAAGAAAAGATAATACGTGCATGCCTTCTGAACATCACAGAATCCAGTCGTCTGCTCACTGAGGGAAAGACCCCAAGCATCTGCACAATCCTTGTTTCCGGAAACCAGGAGTGCGATGTTATAGATTTTCCATCCCATGTCCATGTGACCTGGGTCCCGTAAGACTGCCCTCGATGGGTAAGAGATAAGACTGATTTCGCTTGTGACTGGTTAAAAGTTAGCATTGTTCGTGACCGACTGCAAAAACATACTGCGGCCATATCCCTCTTCTCCCATTGCAATCTGATCCTGGTGTTGTTCCCTATGCCGGGCACTACACCACCAGATAATGAAACCCACCACGCCAAGTGCGAGAGCGGGCAGTGAAACAGACAAGGCAATAATAGCAGAACTTGATATCATTGCTAATGATGCTTGGGTCTTGGTGGGGGCTTTGGAACGCCAGTTGTGTCGTACGCGCTGCGGTTCATGGAGTGAGGGCGGTGAAAGTGAGTGAACAGGAGGACTTGGGCGAACCAGTGTCGGTGTGCATGCTGTTGCCTTGTGGGCTTGCACTTTTACTTAAGTAGGCATCACTCACAGGTGTTGTTGGCCCAGTGTCCCTCTCTGCTGATCAGAGGCATGGGCAGACTGCCCACACACCAAGACAATATGCCCAGTGGGGCCGCGCATGTGCCTGTTGATTAAGATGGTTTAGTGCCGATCTGTCCGTGCCGTATATGGAAAGGTTGGCCCCTCTTTCCTAGTCTCACGCCTGAGCACTCGCTATGGGGCCCGCTAGCCGCATTCGCTTGTGGACAAGCAGGCGCTAAGGGTAAATAGGATTAGCGCCCCGGGAAATTTGTCCCATTGTCCACCGCTCCATCACGACACGTCCTTGCATCCGACTTCAACGGACCACGGACCAGAGGCCGAAGGCTAACATCATGCATGAAACAGAGCCTGGCCTCTCTTGTCGACACCAACCATGGGCCTCGGCTCAGGAACTTGTCTCTGATCAACCTGAACCCCACCTCAGTTCTACGCGTGTCACAACCGCTCCAGAGCTCACAGTTGTGCATGAGAACCCGGCAGCAGCCCAGGAAGCACGGAACCAACTGCCCTTGGATTTTCACAAGACATTCATCTCACTCTGTGATTCTCTAAACCAAGGAGAGAGCTACAGTAGACGAAGGAGGCAACATGGACTGGACGACCCAAGGAAGGTCCTCGAGAAACTGACGTCGCTCGACCGGCGGTTGGACTTGATTCGTCATCCGCATCAACAACTCATTTTAGAGGACTGGGAAAAAATAGTTGTTATCGCTGCGACTATCGTCGACAGTCACGTCGATGAAGAAGAGATCTCGACATCGACGTTGAATATCCTACACGGCAAACGGCTCTCCCCCCACACGATCGAACGGGACAAGAGAGCAGTTCTACGGCTGATAAAGTTGATGGATGAGTTGTACTCATGCTGGAACAAGAGTAGCTTAGCTTTTGAGATTTTTATCCTGATGGGTAAGTGAGGATTCATGTTCCTTTGCTATTTTAATACTCAGGCCGCTTAGAAACTCCTATCTCGATTCTGCGGCAACAGAGCGACAGCAAGTTCGATAAGTTTAAATCCATTCTTCGAGAACGCCTGCCCTCTGCAGAGATCAAGTCATTTTTTGTATTATATATCCCTTTCCTAGTGGCCCTCCTACGACCTACCTACGAAATCGCTCGTGTCTTCGAAGCTTTACAGACAAGTCTTTTCAGCAAGGACGACTACAATGCGTGGAAAGCATGGAAAGAGATCACGTATACTTATGATCTAGCACGGAATACCTGGGTTAAAAAACGGTTGCTACCTACCGAAAACGCAACGCACGAAAACACCTCTTTGGACTTCGTGGATTTTATTGATTATCGATCCAACTACCCAGCAGAGGTTCGCATCCATATCCCAGGCTTCAAGTCTTTTGATATGTCACAAGATCTACAATTGAAAGCTCAGAAGGCAAACATGGAGCAAAGCGGACGCATCCTCACGCCGGGTTATTCTCTCTTTGCTTACGAGTGGGTTGCTGGTGTTCACGATCCTGTGATGTATCAGGCACTTGAAGATCTTGTGAGTTGAGCGCCATCACGGAGCATGAAGCCTTACTAATCCACAAGGCACGAGACGGAGTTTTGAAACGTGACGAAGTATACGTTGACAAGGTTTCACTCTATCAGAACTCATGCGAAACAATCGTTCCGGCCAAGCGGCTCCAGATTGTGGTACCTACGGCGCCATCAAGCGTGCCTTTGCAAGTCTCTATCAGGGGCCCCAAGGTTAACACAATGGCTGACTGGAACACGCGGACTGGATACCTGCTCGACGAGGGCACCGTACTATCGACAACGCTAGGAATTCAGTATATCTCTATCTTAGTTGCAGTCTAAACCACATGAATTACTTCATCACGACCACCTGGCCTTCTGAACCATTGATACTGTCAACAGGGATGGGATCCTTGCGGCCGGCATGCTTTTGTTCTTGCGAGTTGTCTATCAACGAGTCAGGCACAATTTGCAAAGATAGCATGTACTTACCGTTCGGGGTTTGGTCTTTGCCTGAAGAGCTTGGTTTATCTGCGATGCTTCCGCTGGCATCTTGCTGTGGGGGATCGGTGGAGTTGTCCGGCATGTCGCTGAGGCGGGAGTGAAGCACGAGATAGTTAACTGAGACTTTATTCATTTTGTTGAGTAGAAACAGCAAAGAGTAGCTGCTTTTTTATACCTCCATTAGCTAGATACGCGGAGTGAGAATCTCCAGCTGGTTCCCTCCGTAGTTCTCTCGCTAGCTGTCCAGCTGTTGGTTCACTTGGTCTACATAACTGGCCTGGATGATAACTATGCACATTGGACATCTGAATCCTTGCCATGAATCTGCGCTCCTCTCGCTGTGATCATTACCGTGGCTGCAGATCGGGCCCCTAAGTGGTGTTGGACCTCAACCACCGGGCAACCTTGCTTATTTTTGACCAGATATATTAAATTGTTATACTTACGCGTGGTTTATTATAGTTTAATGAACGAATCTCAACTGAGCAGTTCGTGATCGCTCTCGCTCTTTCCTTACACTTAGAGCACTCTCTTAGGACATCGAAAAGATGCCTATGGACCTAGGCGCTTGGCTCTAGCCCTACCTTGGTCAGGGCAGCACACCTACACGCGAAGACAGAATGCCCCTGTCAGTAGAGGGCAGAATGCCTGCACACCAAGACAGAATGCCCCTGTCAGTAGAGGGCAGAATGCCTGCACACCAAGACAGAATGCCCGAGTGGAGACAAGTATGGTGTCATGGGGTGATATGGGCCCTCGGATAGTAGTTATCCCGATGATCCCGGCACATTGAGGCATTTTTGGACGAGGGACACTTTGATCCATTATCTGGGCAGCTTGCCCTTTGCATTTTGGACGGAACAACAGTCGTCATGGACGAGCAGCTGCGAAATCTCAGAGCTCTTGACCCTTCCAAGGTGTCTCCAACCCAAACGAACCAATACCTGGAAGTCCTCGGTCAAATTACCTTGCGGTTTCAGGCATACAATTTGTTGCAAGATACCCTCCTTCGCGAAACCACCGATCAAATCGACTCTCTTAGCCTACAGCGGCTTGCCAATTTGCTCCAAAATGTCTTTGGAAAAGAGGATACCGAGCCAGGACGTCGTGGCAGTGAGTTGGCGAAACTAGACCTCATTCCCTTTGTCATCATAGGCTTGAGTATTCCTTGGAAGCACTTGAACAGAATGAATGAACAGGTTTTCAGGGAGGTGGTTCGACAGTGTGAAGAGGCGGCCCCGCGACTTTCCCCTTTCGTCTTGTGCGACCAAATCAATTCCATAATTCATGAATCAAAGGCCAAGTCTTTCATTCAAGGTAAGAGCTGTCTCTTCCGCAATATTGGCTGGGCTAAGCAACACCAGATCTCAACCGATTGCTGCAGCTCAAGTTGGGGACGAAAGCCCCTAGAACTAGCCTGCTACTGTGGGGCCACGGTTGCTGGCATTTCACGAAATCAGCTCAGAATGGGAGGACGTTTCATGACTTGATATCACTCTCTATATCCCGCACCGCAACAGCGTACATTAACTCACAGCCCATTGGCAGAGACTGTGTTATTCGTCTCACAGCACCGTTTGATAAAGCTCTTCTTCGGGGCCTATTCAACTTTGACCGTCCAGAATACAACACAGGTATGATTTTACCCGGAAGAGAGTCCACCAGCTAACTGAGGCAAGAAACCCCCATCGAGATGTCCTCCGCCATCAAGAACCAGATTGGTCCTTGGCTGGGCCAAGATACCTTAGAGGCTATCCAAGTGACGGAAAAGTGGGCTGCTGAAGGCGACAGCGCAATGACAGCCTGTGTGAGCGCAGTTGTTTACCCAGGGCATGCCACTATCATACTTGTCTATGTGGAAAGGCAGTGGTGTATGAAATTTATAAATGAAATGCTATAGATGTTAGATGGATTCCATCACAGTCACCTACGCACGTGATGCTCAGGCAACCAAGGTGGGGCGCTGCGTGTCTCCTGTCAAGACTGCGACCGAGCCCCGCTCCGTTCGTTGAGGGTCAAATCTTCACCTATTCCATTTCATCATGATTACCATCATTGCCCAGTCAGCTCGTCACCATATAACATCTCGAAACTCCAGATACTCCTGCAAAAACAACACGCACATCTATGCTTTCAAACCCCACTCGCCTCAATTCCCAAGCGGCGATTGAACACACACCGGTCGTCGGGCTGCCCTCGGCTTGGGCATCAACAATAATCACGAGACTGTTCGACTGAGGCATATATCCTTTGTTCGAAGCAGCACACCTACGACAGATCAATAAGAACACGAACAACATTCTCGCGACCTCACCAAGCAACCTTGACTCATACCTGCATAATGTCAGGCTCTGAGGACTTCGTCGTATGTACATTTTTAGCAAACAAGGTAACCCGTTCTAACATTACCTAGAATGTCCAGCGATCTACGAACGTGGACTTCGACACGAACGAGAAGAAAATGATGCACGATTATCCGGCCGATAATACCAACTGGAGGGTGCTCGATTGCGACAAGCACTGCGAGGAGGTTGTGTTGACGAACCAAGCTACTCTCGAAGTTGTCTTGAAGGAGACGGGTCCACTACATCTGGTCATGAAGCCAGGCATACACGTCACTGGGAAAGGGGGATCAATGAGATGTGTTATTACAAGCCCTCAGTAGGGGAGAAGGTGGTGTCTTGCAATTACGGCACTTTTCGCTCGTTCAGCCTTGTAATGGCCTAAATCAATTCTTCTTGGTACTGAATCTTGAACACACAATACACTTGGAGACTCTTGAGTTTCCGGATCAAATGCGTAGGTGAAACACCCAGATATAGACTACTTCGGCCGCTATGCTAGTCTCTCCCGGCAGCCCAGATGGCCGCCACGAGTCTCTCCCAGCATGGAAGACGAACCTCGTAGGTTGTGATACGCCAAGCTATCTACGGTCCGTATGATTCACTCTTGACCACATCATTCTTTTGCTCTGCTCCTTGGCCTTCGACCCAAGCAGAGCACCCTCTCTTGGAGGACAAGCTCCTTGTCTGCTTGTTGACCTGCATGGAGCTGGCCAAGGCTTTCCAGAGACAGGAGGAGTCGAACCAATAGGTGCTTCCCACTACGAGCAAGGCGAGGTCTAGACGGAGGGTGAATCACGTGAGGTCTTGACAACTGTGGCTTACATAGGATGGCATGTAGTTCTACTTAAGTACCTACCTATACTCATCTACCCGTCTCTTATCTTTTACATGCGTCTTAAGCAGTGTGCAGCCTGGTGAGACGATCCCGGGTTTGCGAACGTCATCAAAGCTCAGATGGCCAATCCACAGCCAACCACCAACACTCTCTTGCGATTTACATTAGCAGTGCATGAAGCTGGATTCCTCATTCTCGCGACCCTAGCACATGTTTGTGCAGACGCCTTCGAGCCGATACGGATGCTGGATGACGGTATGGATGAGTTGTTCAGGCTGGGTGGTATTAGGTGTTGTTTCTGGAGAGTTACCTGAGAACACACTAATGTCGGGGCTCATCGCATCGTGCGTTCGTGGATAATGGGCGATTGCAGAGGTCGCAGGTGAGGCGTGGCTGGAGGATCTTGCGCGTCATTGTCTCGCGAACATGAAGGGGTCCGCCATGCACAGGGGTGTAAACCAACAGCAGGGAGTGTGGGCCATTCGTGCACAGACTGTGATCTTGAAGGGGCGTGTATCTCGGGTTGAGCTGACCAGCCCGCCCTGCTCCCCAGTCGATAGCCGGGGTCCTCGACCTGGTTTAGCGTAGTTTCCTGCAGCATGTCTCCTCACGAAGGAACTCATTGCTTCTGCTGCTTCCCTGTGATGGCAATTCTCCTTAAAGATGAGGTCGCTTCTAGTCACATATACAAGCCATGCCCCGACCCGACATTCACCTAATCTCAGGCTCGTCATTAAGTCGATGGTTATCTTTCTTCTATCTGATCTATATTTCTACGTTTCGCGCTCTCGTCACGACACAATACCATCGCCGAATCTTCCTTCGTCGCTAACATGACTATGGCAACCTCGTATCCACAGCGGCGCCAATCCCCCTGTCTCGACCAAGACCAGCGATGGATTCCGCAAGCCCATCCCAACAAGCAGTCGTCTCTTCCTAGTCTCCCTGCCCAGCAACCACCCTGGTCAGAGGCTCACATTCAGTTATCCGCGCTTCTCGAACGGATGAAGCAACTGGAGGAAGAGAATTCGTGGTTGAGGGGCCTCTCAGGTTCTCAGCGACTCGACACAGCACGGTCCTTTGACAACACAGGTCTCCCCACAGACAGCCAGTTGGCCGAAGTCAAGGGGTCCACGTCCACAACACCAAAACCTCATAGAAGAGAGGATGAGACGGCTTCGCCACCCCCCGACAACTCTCTCCCCGATATGCACACATATTACCGCCCAATCCATTATGTGATCGTCAGACAACATTCGAAAGGCGCTGTATCTCCGAGTTCGCGGATTTATAGTGCCTTCCTAAATCTCGAGGATGAAACAGTCTTCAATATTTACCCTCTGGATGCTCTAGAGAAGAAGATTCATCTATATTTTAAGGAAAGGGGGTTCCGTGATTTTAATATCAGCCTCGAGGAAACACAACAATCTATTTGCGTTAAGCCTGGCTATTATCTGTAAGTTATAGAACCAGTAGCTTAACTTCACTAAACGCAGAGTAGGATGCTAAAAGTACATTCTTGTATGAAATTTGCCACGGCAATCCGATTGCCCATAAGCAGCGTGCGGATTACGGCAGAGTTTCAACACCCAGTAGAGAATGTCGAGGTGTGGAATGATAAGGTTTACCTTGGATCTGCAACGAACGTTAATAAACTATCCCTAACGCCAGATTGGTATATTGAGCTATCGGCCGAACAATTCTCAACATTCACCATCGTGCAGTTTATCGCCTCATCTGGGGACACAGTACTGTTCCGTCCACAAGATCCAGCCGAGTCAGCGCTGTCTTGGAGCGATGAGGAGACCAAACTGCTCACTGAGATGCTCAGGGGCAACAAAGAATTTTCTCAGGCTGCTTTCCCGTCGAGGACGCCGTGTGCATTGAAGACGAAGATGGTGAGGATAAGAAGGCAGCTTCGAAGGAATGGTGAGAGTGTGCAAATCCTGGTAGTATCTTGGCCAGAGAAAGGGTATACAAGAGCAGCTGCTGCTATTGTTGCGGCCAGGTTCAAATCAAGGAAGCCGGTATCCGATGTGATCAAGGAACTGCCGCATGCCCCTAAACAAGAAATTCACAAGGAGTATCTTAACCTGATGTAAGTTTCCATTTTAGTTGCTAGAAAGGAAACTAATAGCTTAGTAGGAAGCCCAGAAGGGAGAATTTCAAGCAAGACATTCGCGTCTTCCTCGAAGAAGGTATCGACAGTCAATGGACAGACATTCGTCACAGATTTCCTGGTATTGGGATCACGACCTTTCTATATACTCGCCGAAAGATAAAGGAGGAGCTGAACGAGGAGGGAAAGGCCGAAGGGTGGGCCAAGGTATCTTTCCGCACAAACGCGGAAACGGAAAGCGAGGCCGGGTGAGCAGAATGGCCTAGGGAAAAAGGCAGACAGCACAGAACAAGACGTAACATGGGGGATCAGTTCAACAGAGTAAGACTAGTAGCTCATATCTCCTTTCCAGTCAAAGCCACATTTATTTAGGGACAATCGGTTGCAAACAGCAAGAGAAAACGACGACGACTTGGAAGAGGGGAACATAAACCTAGCTATCAGATAGCTCAAGAGTATGGCCGCCGGTGTGTTGTTGACGTCAGCCTATCCTCCGCGTGAGACAATCCCATGAACTGACTCGGCATGGTTCTGTAAATGCATCTTATGGTCCAGACGATAATTACATAGACGACAGTACAGCTCTTCGTCATTCTGAATATTGGAGAGATGACGTCGTTTGAAGTGTTTGCTTAAATCGCCGGCGGAGTAGAAGGGTTCGATGAGACGCTTGATGCCCGGATCGCATGGCTTCAGGGTCGTTGCTCTTCCGACACAGAGAAAGCAAGTGCGGCTTCGCTCCCTTGAATCCTTCACGTAGACGGAAGCAATCGCGGTACCGATTGCCCGTTTCGTTTCAGGTTCTCCGCCTGTTGTGGTTTCGGGCTTCGGAGGCGCATGGGGCTTGTTGGACCTCGTCGTCTTTTTGGTACGGCGTGACGGCGGTTCTTGAACGGAACAGTAGGCCATGACGGCCAAGATGGCATTGTTCCGCCGGCGGCGTTCACCCTCGATTGTATCAGCCACGGGGGCCGTCAGCGCGCCAAGCAGGCGCATCTGGGCAGGATGGGCGTCCTCATTTGATGACGAGGGTGACACGGGCGGTTGTTCGAACGTCTGCCCGGCCAGCTGCTTTTCGATATCAACTACGGCCTGCTTCCGGGACCATTCTCGTCGATACTTCTGCTTATGTTCCCGTCGCAGCTTTGCTCTCAGGTTCTGCAGTTCCTTGGTGATCGCGTCCAGCCTTTCACGGACTTTGGGGGACCCCTTGGTTGCGCGAAAACGTTGCCGGCGAATGAGGAGCTCTTGGATCTTGGGATCATTATCCACAGCGGCAGACTGCTCAGCGGTGAGCTCGGTGGGTCGTCGTGTGCTCACTGAGTGGCCCAAGCTGCACGCTTGACGCATCAAGGCTTGCTGCTGCTTCTTGTGCCGCACAACAGCCATTGTATCGACCGAAACAACTCGACCAAGATAATGCTTCCTGAAGGTGGTTGAGCTCACATGCTGGAGCAGGAGGTTACGGAGCCCATCACTGATGCTTGCTGCGACGACTGTTAGCTTATCGATCTCCTGACACGGTAGACGGCCGGAACACATACGGCTGCTGTCAAACTCATTTGCTGAGTTGTATCGTAGGGTATACAATATGAACCCCTCAAACCCAGCAAGCTCACTCATCTTCTTTGTCCAGCTAGCTATCATTTGGTATGTGATTGGTGTATTTTTGGATAGCACGTAACCTTCGAGAGCGGTTTTAATGGTATCGCGGAAGATGAAGGTATCGTTCATGCTCTCCTTCAGTGGCAAGAGCAGCTCCAGTTCTCCGGGATGGATGTCAAGCTTATCCAAATACTCGGGAGAAGTAAGAGAAGGTGCTTCAAAGGCTTTGTGATGGAAGATAAGGCCGAGGAGAATATTGTTGGCGCTGAGAAGGAGGGTTGCGTCAAATATGATCTCGGGGAGCGTCAAGGTGTTTCTTTATTATAGACTTCAGTACTGGCATGGCTGTTACAGAGGGGCTGATCGACCTACGTTTCCTTTTCGCCAAGGAAGGTCTTGGTAAAGTGGAGTTTGAAGCCGATAAGGGTGCGGTGTGGACCACCTTCGGGATCTCGTACTAGATAAATATTAAGGTCTCCGTAGCGTAAGAAGAGGAGGGCTTGCGGTCTCGAGCCGCTAGGAAGGATGAAGAGGAGGTAGAGTAGGGAATAGATGCGATGCTCGCCAATGCGGAATGTCTTCTTGGTCGTGCTGATGGTGGTCTTGGCTTGCTTCTCGAGGTCCTCAATTGTCATGCAACGGTTCTCCCGTGGCTGGCTCGTGAGATCATGCTTGATGGCGAGTGTCCGAATAACCTATACAGTCAGAAAGCGGCTCAGCCGTGATCGGGGAGCGGGGATGCAATACTCTCCACATCTTCCGCTTGAACAGAGGGTCGATCTTCTTGCCCGTCTCTCTCTCATACACTAATCGATACTCTTTCCAATATTGGTTCAGGGAGCGTGCAGATTTCAGTCCTGGTAGTCTCCTCCCGCCAACTCCGGTTTTCTGGGTAACAACCCAAGTAAAGAAGGCTTTGGCCTTGCCGAAAGAGAGATTGCGCAAGCAAAGCTTGGGGTCCTGTTTAGTATACTCACAGTAGCTAACGGCGTCAGTAATAGCACCGCAGAGGAATCACCTGAGCCCTTACGTGTACCACCGCCGCTCGATCCCATCGAGCTGTTTTGTTGTGCTGTCAGCGTAGAGGGTTTTGTTCGCGTCCTCGTCGTCAGGGTCATCTTGCATCTGAAGGAAGAATTCAGGAGACAAGTCATCCCCAGCTCTAGGACAGGCATCAGCGGCATCGAGTTCTGAGTCTGAAGCATCGCTGGGGTCGGTGTCTGTGTCTAATAGCTGGTCCCTCTCGTTGTCGGATGCGTCATCCTCTGAGTCTGAGAACTCGCCGTAGATGCTTCCACCTGGGGAGCAGACGTCGGGACTAGGGTCGGACACTGCGTCTGAGCCGTCGGTCGGGTCAGTATGTATGCCTGATTGCCCGTCGACGTCGACGTCAAATACGCAGTCATCATTGTATAGACTGGACAAATTTGATGACTGGCTGCGCGAACGCATTGCTTTAAAGAAAGTGGTAGAGAAAGGATGAAAGGATAGGGAATCTATCTCGACCGAGGAGGGAGGCTGCCCTCTTTATGCCTGTCGGGCGCTGCCCAAGCCGCCATCGAAACGGGGGAGGTCTGCAGCAAACCAGGAAGGTGCAATGAGTGGTCTGGCGCTTAGGGACGGTGGGGCTCCAAGCGACGTCAGGCGCTTAGCAATGAGACATGGTCGGTACTTCAGCGCGACTTAACCAGGGGCTGGCACACAAGTGCGGGGGACGCGCCCTTAAAGCGGCGGGAGATTTGCTGGCAAATGGGCGATAGGAAATGGCTGCCACACCTACTGGAAATGGTCTCTAGGAAGCCGCGATATTATATTAAGGAGTATTTTATTTATATTAAATT
>JABCKD010000792.1:0-45767 GCA_013186415.1 Fusarium sp. NRRL 66088 | reverse complement strand
ATCCCCCCCCCTCCCTCTCAAACGGGTCCAACAGGCACTGCCGTCATCAGTGTCGTTAGCGCAAGATTTTAGAGTCAAAACTTTGTAGTGCAACTTGTCAGGTAAGGTGGAGGTCATTCCCATTGCCCAGTGGACGCCCCTCTTCTAGATCGTCCTACTGAATTTTTTTTTCTTCCTTCTTTCGCTTCTACCAATAGCTACCTCGGCATTACTGTTTGGAACAGACGACAGACAGACATCCCATCATGACGGAACAAATGACACGGCTGGCACTAAGGATTGACACTGAATGAACCTTCTGCAACATGAGCACATGCAGATGCACTTTTCTGACTCTTCATCAGCCTCTGAGTCAAATGAGGATCATCTCCCCGACAGTCAGCTGCTCTAGATAGAAACCATTGGCCACATTCTTCCGCTGTCACACACCCCTTGGCTTGAGAATGCATTAGATGACTCCTCGTGTCTGCCCACGCTGTCACAAATCCCGGCTGCCACGGAGCTTCAATCTCAACTCCATGTCTTGGCTTCCCTTCTGCACGTGAGGCCCCAGCTCAGCTCTGTGCTCTGACACCCTCCGCTTCGGTACCACGCAGCAAAAGTCAAATGGGAGGGGGAAATCTTGAGCTATACTACGTAGTAGAGCTTAACAGAGGAGGACGGACGGACGCTCTACGGAATCTTCCCACGTCGGGACCTGTGGCTGCATCTTTCCGCTGAAACCTTACGATGCACCACTTCTTGTGACACCACTCAATCGACGGGTTGGATCCTTGTCCCTGAGGTGTTGCGAAATGAGGCCTGAGCAGGCATCATCTCCACATCCAACTTTTTTTCTTTTCTTTTTTTTTTTTTGGTGGCGCGGCTACGGCATGCGACAGAGTTGGCCCGTGCGCATATCCGCGCGCCAGCTGGCGTCTAGAATATCATTATCTAATCTAATCTTATCAACAATAAACGCTGGTTGCCATGCCAGCCAGGCTAAATCATTTCCGTAGTAGTAGCTGAGGTAAACATGGGCACCTATGCAACACACCGAAAGCATCGTTAGCGACCATCTACGACCCATCCATGAACCCAGCCTGACCCGTTTCTACCTCCATATTACACACCCCAGCTTGACTTTCGTTTGTTATCGAAGCGGTATCTATCGGGAATCAACATGGACGCCTCGCGCAAGGCTTCACACAACCTCTTTGAGGTCTACCTGCGACTGCGCCCTCCGCCCTCGCAGAATGTCAACACAGAGCGCATCCTCAATGTTGAGGAAGCAGAGAAGGACTCTCATGCGACGCACATCACGCTGAACCCGCCGACGGACAGACGGAGGGCTATCGAGAAGTTTGCATTTACCCGAGTGTTTGAGGAGGAAGCGACCCAGCTCGATGTCTTCCACAGCACCGATATCGTGTCGTTTGTCGAGGGCGTATTGGCTCCTCAGGGAGGAGAGGGAACAGATGCTGTTGTGGCAACGTTGGGCGTCACTGGTTCGGGCAAGGTAATTGTTTTGATGTTGGCTTCAGAGATGCGAGACTGACAGTAACAGACTCACACTATCTTGGGTAACAAGACACAGCGAGGCTTGACACAGCTGACGATGGATGTTTTGTTCCGATCGATTGGTGAAAACATGGTCGACTCTCACTCCGTCTATGCCGCCCAGGACTCTCTCCAGGCAAGCGACGCCTCCGAGTCGTCTCTGACTGTCGCCTCTCACTTCTTCGATCCTCCATATGCCGAATCTCTCGCGGCGTCAAGAGCAGGCTCACGCGCCGGCACACCTATGATTGTACGAACCCAGAACTCGATCCTTTCTTTTGTAAAGTCCCCAGGTCGCCAAGTCTCGAAGCTAGTGGGAAACATGCCCGGCGCGTTCCCATGCGATTCAGTTGCGACAAGTCCGAAAAGTGTACGACTTGTGAGCGAGGCCGAAGAGACTCTGCGCTTCAAGGAGCAATAGAACCGCTCCCCAGAGCGCGAGAGACGACCTCTCGGTAGCCTCATCACTTCAACCAGCGCTATGAACTGCCTTACTCCCAAGCGGGCCCGAACTAGGCATTTCATGTCCCTAACCACCGCCAGCCGTGTCAAGAATGTTACTAAACAAGATCTCAAGGGCGATCATAGTATGATGTCTCCTCCACCTCGACGAAACGCGGCCCGAACCTCGGCACTCCCTCAGTTACCTGACGTTAGCGGAATCAACGTATCCTGCGATCCATCGGCCGAGTACGTGATTGTCATCTCCATGTATGAGGTGCACAATGACCGCATCTACGATCTTCTCACTCCCCCTAGCAAGTCCGGCGCCACCAAGGAGATGCGTCGCCGTCCTTTGCTTTTCAAGTCTACTGAGCTGTCTCCAGACCGCAAGGTTGTTGCTGGCCTGCGAAAGGTCATTTGCACGACTTATGCCGAAGCTCTGACTGTTATTGAGACTGGTCTTCAAGAGCGGCGAGTCGCCGGAACTGGCAGCAACAGCGTCTCGAGCAGAAGCCATGGCTTCTTCTGTTTTGAGGTCAAGAAGAGGACTCGCAGCAGGAGACCAGGTCCCTGGGAGGGAAACCGATTCACCATTGTTGATCTGGCTGGAAGTGAGCGAGCTCGAGAGGCCAAGACGGCTGGTGCCACACTTGCTGAGGCTGGCAAGATCAACGAGAGTTTGATGTATCTTGGTCAGTGTCTCCAGACACAGAGCGAGGCCGCAAGCTCAAGCAAGGTAAGTTATACTACAAAAAACGGTTGGTATGTGCTAACATTCATAGCCCAACATTGTCCCATTCAGACAGTGCAAGCTCACCGAACTCCTCTTCTCCAACTCATTCCCCTCCTCTTCGACTACCCCCCATCCCCATGCTCCTCGACGAAACCCTCAGAGAGGTGTCATGATCATCACGGCTGACCCTCGAGGTGACTTCAACGCCACCTCCCAGATCCTGCGATACAGTGCTCTTGCCCGCGAGGTTACTGTACCACGAATCCCCTCTATCACGGCCACCATTCTGGCTCACCCACCCCCTAAAACGACCAACACCCGTTCGCCCAGCCCAGTGCATCATCACCATACCCGGCCATTCATGCCTCCTGGTTCGAGTTCGTTTAGAAACTACACCCCTCCCATGAGCTCCGATGAGCGTCAGACCATGGAGATTGCTGCCCTGGAGATCGCCCGACTTAGTGATGAGACCGATCAGCTGCGGGAGGAGGTCGACCGTCAGACGGAGGCGCGGATTTCCGCTGAGGCTCATCTGCTCAGCATGGAAGACCGCATGCTTGATATGGAAGCGGCCATTCGTGAAGACTGCGCTGCCGAGTTTGAACAGCGACTCGCCATGGAGATGGCCCGGTGGAAGGCCTCTATGGCTCTTGAGCAGGAGCGTAATGAAGAGCACTGGGACCGCAAGGTTGAAATCCTTGAGCGCGGCCTTGGTCCTGATGATTCCGACTATGACAAGGAGAATGTCCTTATCGAGGATTTGGAGGAAGAGGTTGAGAGACTCCGCCATGAGAACGGCATCCTGAAGCGGGAGCTCGCCTCACGCAGTCCAAGCAAGCGGAGACCCCTTGGAGAACGCGAGGACTTTGCCCCAGCCGCAAAGACATCCAAGACCGATGGCGTCTCCAACCTCGGACGCAAGCTGGAGCGCATGCGCGTTAGCAACGACGCTGCTCGCCCAGCAGCTCGCCCAGCAGCTGTCACGAACGGTAGCCCCACCAAGAAGGTTCGCAAGCTGGGGGCGAAGCGGTGGGAAGACCACGACGAGCTGGAGTAGGACTTCTGAGCTTGAATCGTGTCTGTCTTGCAGCGGGTCGTGTTTGTCGGTTGGGTTTACGGTTATAGACTTTGGATGGACGGTGGTTTCGGTTGCCGTTAGGAACGGCTTGGAGTATACCCATTCGTGTGATGCTGTTTTTTGCTCATTTTGCTTTGGTTGCTTGTAATTCAATTTTGTACCGAGCGCTTTGCATAATGTGATCCAGTTCAATCTGTCAAGTCCAGGAGTAATATGCATATGCAAACCCCTTGCATTCTCGCACAGCTTTAGGTTGGTCTTTTCCCCAGAGAACAACGCCACAGTTGCCTCGGATGGCTGAACGGTAATCTATTCAAGTCTTGACGTTCTCTCTTGAAAGTGAGTGTCGTCGTCTCTGATTATTGACTGGCGGAATGGGGCAGATTGGCAAAGCACCCCAGATGGTCTCACTTGAGAGTCCTTTGACGATTCCCATTCTCTCAACTGTCTGTTTCTAGATCCAGGCGCAGCTCATATTGTTCTTGGCCCTCAGCTCCTAAAGAATCCTATACCAAGGCGAGATTTCTACGCAATGGCTCCCCATTGTGTCTACTTCTCGGTTGTGGACCTGTTAGCTCCCGCTTCTGACAGGGAGGAAGATCTGGGATGCTTCCGCGTCCTACAAGATGAGACTCCGAGTCGTAGAATCCCAATTGACTCGCCTCTACCTTAATGGCTATTGCATGCAAGTGCCCACGCGAATGAAAGGGGGGATAAAGCCGTCAAGAATACAATGGCATCGACAAATGCTCCGCTCCCCTGACTGCTGGTAAGAATAGCATGAATTTTTATACAATTACGTCTAGAATTACCTCTTTTTATGATAATTTCACCACCATTTTATGATAATCTCATGTAATTCAAGGTATACTTTGTTCATAATACTTGAGAGGGCTTCGGTAAGAATCCCTGCGTTCTGGTGTCTCGGTTCCCTTGCGTCGAAGCCTCCCTTTATCGTCATTCAGATTTGAGGCCCCCATCAGGAAATTTCCCTGCAGTTTCATTTCATTCTCTGGATCCTTGAAGTCACAGGCGATTTGATCCGTCCATGCGTCAGGTGAATCGCCCAGAGCAGGTCCTCGTTCCCTCCAGCCACTGACCATGCATCAAGTTGTCTGCGCTGCCATTTCATGAGGCGCAAGTTGCGAAGTTCCAATTACTCCTGCCTCTTTCACGGATCTAGGCACTTGCCAAAAGACGTGGACGTTTCAGCCCTACAACAGTGCAGTCCCCACGTAGCCGATAGGGATTGCCGAAATAGGAAATTAGTGATGTTGGCGAGAACCAGGTGAAGGATGTCATTCAACAGCAACCACAGAGCGAAATGATCATAGAGTGCTTGTTTAGAAGGGAATTCGAGCCATGCAGGTGCTGTTGGGGCATCAAAATGGGTCGCTGTTGCCCCAAACGAGGTGAGGGGCGAGAGTCGGCCGAGTGTTGCATTAACCTCCACCACACACATCATATGACATCAACTACTACAGCAAATCAGCATCAATTTCCAGGTGTGCTGGCGCAATGGCAGCGCGTTGCTTTCCGGTGGCAAAGGCTCCAGGTTCGAGTCCTGGGTACATCGATTCATTTTTTGCGGATTTCGTGACATGTTGCACCGCGATTTTGGTGTTTCTTTTTGCCAGGGGGTTGGATCTTGGTGTTCTTTTGTCCCCCGCTATCTGTGAAACCTCTGTTTACCTAAGGCTAAGAAGAGGCTCTTGTTTGGGGGGCATGGAGGCTGAAGCTTACTCCTCAAGCCCTGACCTGATGCCCGCCAACACCTACTCCACGCCTTCAAGACCTTTGTGTATCATACAAGCTCACGATCAAGCTTAATGGAGATGTGTGAAATGTGATGAACTGGTTGTCTTCTCTGCTTCGCTCTGGCCCTCGGTCCCTCAGTGAGCCAGGGTTCGCAGCATGTGAACGGGCCCAATCCCATGCTCATCGAACAAACTGTTAGTGTATGGATCGCTCGCCTTGGTATCTTTCATGAACCCGCAGGCTACCTTAGTGAACGAAGACAATGATATTGTGTGGTCTCGTGTCCAACTCCTTGTGCCAGGCACTTCACCCATGACACAGTCACGTGACCACCCACGACCACCTCCGCCGTGGCGACAGGACGATCAACCTGTATCAGACTTCAACACAGCAAGCACACTCATAATAACAGTTGAAACTAGTGTTTTCACTGGGTAAATCTCCGAGGAGAAGTGATGGTGCGGGCTTGACATGGAGCAGTACACAAACACAACACCACCGTTGAGTGAGATCACCGCAACCCCATTCACGGCCATTATGCAGCGCTTGACGCAAATGGAAGTATTGTTAAAAGTGATGATCAAAATTCCCATTGGAATAGTTCTCAAATTGGAGGCTTTCGTATTCACAGTCCCCATTCTAGTAAAGGCTTGCTTCTAGTCCTGGACAACTCACTGTACGAGTATGAGAGGAGCATCAAACGCACCGCATTGCAAACAGGGCACGTGAATATCATCTATTGTCCCTAAAATTCTCGAGATACCTCGTGCAGTTCCTGAACATCTTTCCCCTCCGTCATCAACCATCACCATGTCGCTCATTCCCCTTGCCGACGGCAGCATGGTGGTTTATACCTGTGATTATGCGCCTGATCCCCATATCTGGGACAACTTCGATCGTAAGTTGATTCAAATGAGCTAACCTATGGAATAGCGATGTGCTAGCCTCGTTTCCAGCATCTCTTCTCCTCGAGTCTTCCCGCCAAGAGGAGAAGAAGAAGAAGAAGCAGAAAGGGACAGCTAGCGTAGCTCCCCCCCCCTCCTCCTCCGTTGCGTCTTGTAAGTGCTTCCACCTTGCGCGATCTCTTTAATTTGGACTTGTTGCTAATACATTTTACAGGTCCAACCATTGTTCGCCTAAGTGTTGACACGATTAGCCACGAGGCAATCGGCGCCAACTGAGCTGCTTTAGAGAACTTCATGCTAACGTATCTTCTACCAGACTGAGAGAACATGGCTTGAACGCTTCGAGGCAGCAGAGCGGGATTTCATAACCAACCAGGCTCGCATGGCGGCCTTCACACCTCCCCCTTCGCCCCCTCCTCCCGCTCCCGATGCCCCTAGTGCCCAGTGAGGCCGATGTGATGTGTGTGGAAGGATGAGATCTTTCGCGGGATGGAGCTGGATTGGTTCAGTGGCTGTGGTGGCGAAGGCTCTGGGTTCGAGCCCCAAGTGAATTAATTTTTTGCCCTCATTTTACAGCGTCTTCGTGGTGATGTTTTCTCGTTTCATGATCCTTGGTGCAGTACTTTTTGCCAAACAAATAGATATTTTGCCGTGTTTGTGCGCCATGGCCAGCTATGAAACCTCTCCGTTTGACATAGGCGCTCTCACTGCCGAATCATTCAAGGTTGCACTCCGTCAGCACGCCATTGCCAAACACGCACTGCTTACAAGCGCCGTGTTAAATGCAGGACCGTTCGAAACATTCGTGCATAAAAATGATGGATTCTATTCTTTCCTGGAAACGGCTGAGCCACAAATATGTACGACTGGCATTTTCATTTCTGGATGTTGTGTGGCTTTTTAGGCATTCCTGGGTGGTTGTGATCGTCTTGGCCCCGGATTGACGGCACATTGCTAAGACATTTGTCGAACATTAACCATTACCCACGAAAGGGGCAGGTTTGGCTTTTACACTGGACTCGACTGGACAATATTTGAACGATAGAATATGTTCCCTTCCTCTTACTCTTTTTTCCGTCAACCCAGAAATGCCTCAACGCCCAAGGATCTTTGCCCACATATTCTAGCATAGGGTAGAACTGGAGAATGTATGACACACTGCCTCGGCGCTGGTAGCTACTTTGGCCATACATCCTAGCAAACTGCTCAACGAATGGCTCCTACAGGGCTGACAAGCAAAAATCCATCACGGTACTCTGTACATCTGGGGAGCACGGATGGGTGGCTCTGTCAACTTGATACACTGTTGGCCATGAATCCTTTTGACTCAGCCTCAAACCAAGCCCGTCTTACACATTCTGTCGTCCAATACTAGCACCGCATGAGGGCCACGATGCGACTGTGTTGTATTACCGGAGGATCTGTTGGTTATACTGTTTACCTTTCTTTTGTTCGTTAGTTGTAGGTTTTGTTGTAGGTAGAGGCAGCTTCGCGGTGTCTCGGAGCCGGGGCGACTCTGGGACCCGGCCGGGATCCCCGGAGGATGATCCACAGCGGCAAGGTTGCGTTACGATGGAGAAAAGCAAGGGTATCCGGTTTCGGGGAGGGGGAAACAGAAAGTCTGAAAAGTGCTGTGTTACGACACTCCGTACGACAGCGGTAGTTCACGAGAAGAAGAAGAAAAAAAGCTTCGTCATCGAGGTGCCTCGCCTTGTGTAAGAGGCTTGAGGGCAGAATGACACAGTGTGGAAACGCCTTGCGACAAAAGTTGCATAAGAGAAACCCAGTCGATGCCTGGTAGGAAGCGCCATGTCAAACATGGAGAATGCACTATCCCACACGGTGCGTATGCTGGATATGGTTACACTGTCGCCTCCTAAGCGCTTGTTTCTTTGCTGATGGAGCTGAAGGGGGGAGGCTGGTCGCATGACCTTGGGGGACATTTCCATGACCCTTTATCCTTTTCGTTTCCCACTCTGTCTCTTTCTCCATCTCTCTGCCCCATTCTCGAGTATTATCTTTTTTTCGGCCATCTTCTCCTGCATCATATCATTTCTCGCCGACATATTCGACCTTATCCGAGCCAGACAGAGTGTCCTCTCCGTCTCCGCCAAGACCAAAGCCCAGTGTGCGCGCTGGAGCGCCGGACTGTCGTCATCACCGAGAAACCCCAGCCCAGGAATAATCCGCCCTTGACTCAAAGGCCGAACGTCCGCCTGCCTGCCTGCCATTCCTTTTCGTCAGCGACTCGAAACATTCATTGCCTCCCTCCCTTTTTTCTTTCCACGTTACGACTTTACAAAAAAAACGAACGAGATCCCTTCGAAGTTTTACCAGCTCAATATCGACGAAATATTCAAGATGACGTGGGAACTCAACCAGAGGCGGTTCGTCCGCGCAATCAACTCGAAATACATCTATGGGCGCATCGTACGTATTCCTGATTTCTTTTCTTGGGGTAGCTTTTTGGGTGGCTCTTGTCATGTCCTATCTGCACCACCACCACCAACAAACCTGTCTTTCTATGATCCGTCGCCACCTAGACTTTTTTTTATTCTTAACCGACATCATCGATCTTTATCACCACCACGTTTTTTTCTTCTCGACACTCTCACCCTTTGTCTACTCCTTTGCATTGTCGTTGCTACACTCATTTATACTTTCAATGCGACTTGACACTGACGACACTTGACTTGGTATAGCCTCTGTTGCACACCATCGTTTTCCTCGTCGAGATGGCTCTTATCGCGAGACTTACGGCTCGATTCAACTCTTATTATGACGAGCGACCACGTACGTACTTACAGATCCAATTGCCGACTTGAAACAAGACAAGACAAGACAACTGACTCTTGTAGTCATGACCATGATGGTCACCAACGCCATCCTCGGTGGCGTCGCCGACACGGTCGCCCAATCCATCACAGCCATCCGCGAGCGAGCCCTCCGCCAGCCCGGCGGCCTTAAGAAGAATGACGGCATCGCCATCGAGATTCACGAGTTGGACCGAAAGAACCCCTTCTACGATCGCGACCTGATCCCTGACTCGGAGAACCTCCCTCCGCCCTTTGACTTTGAGCGTCTGACCCGCTTCATGGCGTACGGCTTCTGCATGGCTCCCGTGCAGTTCAAGTGGTTCCGCTTCCTCGAGCACATCTTTCCGATTACAAAGACGAGCGCCTTTGTCCCCGCCATGAAGCGTGTTGCGTTTGATCAGCTCATCTTTGCGCCTTTTGGTCTGGCTGTTTTCTTTACCACCATGACCATTGCTGAGGGTGGAGGTCGTCGTGCCATCTCTAGCAAGCTTAGGGATATGTATCTTCCTTCGCTCAAGGCAAACTACTTCTTGTGGCCGGCTGTGCAGATTGTCAACTTTCGCTTGATGCCTGTTCAGTTCCAGCTTGTGAGTTGAACCCCGAGTATCCGAATGATGTGATGTAATGTTGACTTGTCATAGCCTTTCGTGTCGACGATCGGTATCGCCTGGACGGCGTATCTGTCGCTCACCAACTCGTCCAAGGACTAAGCGAATCATATACGAGACGAAACAATAAAAGGCTGCTTGTAGTGGGAGACATCTACTGCCGAGCAGTCAAGTAGATGCTTTCATATTGGCCCGTTCTTGATTGGGGTCCGTGCTATCGAGATTAGCCAAGATCCGGGAGTGGGCGATTGCATTCCCTCTGGCGTCGACAGGAGGGTACAAATCTCGTCGTTATTTTATTTCTATAACGGCTGATCTGAGAAATGGTATGGCGTTTGAGGAGTGAGTGTTTGTGGTAATGGGCACAACCATCCAGTCATCTGTTCGTCCATGTTTGACGGAATGGATTGGCGAGGGTCACACAATGGACATCTTTTTTGTATCATGGATGGGAAGGAGATTATTTCTGGTCATGGTAATCTCATAGAGGTCGAATGCACCGAGGTTAAACAAACTTGGCGTGAATGAAGGTTGCCAGTTGAAATGTGGTGATGCTGTATAACAACAATGCTTGGCAATTGACTGTCTCGATGTTCCGACCATGTTCTTTCATCTTCCACTAGCCTCATGCGTCCCACTAACGAATCTCCCCCCTCAGCCTACCACATCCATTGCCATTACATACATACTCGAGATCCTCCGATCGATTGTCATGGGCTGACAAGGTAGAGGGCGCATAAGTCTCGGTGGCCGGCCCGCATCTCTCCGGGAGGCCGCATCCGCATCGCCAGATCCCGGAGCATTCCCGTCCCGTTTGGTTACCCGGGTCAACGGTGAGCTGGCGGCGTGTAGGTAAAAAAGGCTGCGGCTGAGGAAGCCCGCCCGTGCTGGCGTTGAGTGATTTTGCTCCATGGGACTTGACGGTCTTTAGCCTGTAGATACAGTGGGCGTGGGCGTCAGTCACGTCAACAGTTCGGACCGACGCATCCTGGGAATCTACGGATAGAATGGATGCCATGGGAGTGAAATCCATGAATGTTCTGATTTAATCATGGTCCAATGCCACGGCTGCATCACATACAGGTGCTTCCACCGCTAAAACGCGTGTGTCTCCAGGGGTCATGGCGGCGGCCATCTCTCTCATCATCCCACCACCAGCTCCAGGTGCTGCCGCGAAAGCCCCGCCGCCGTCATTGTCTGGCCCCCCACCTTGAGACGGTGGTGCTCCCCTCCTCCTCCTACATCTGCTTCTTCTCCCCCTCCATCAGACCACGGAACTCTCCCTTCTTCTCCTCCTCCTCGACATCATCCGCCTATTCCATTCACTTCAATTTGAATCCTACAGAAGCAGTCAACATGTCGCTGTCTAGCAAGCTCTCCATCACTGACGTTGACGTCAAGGACAAGAGGGTCCTGATCAGAGTAAGTTGAGTGCCCCGCCATCTAGCTGAGAGCTCTTGTTGCCCGCCATCGTCTTGATGATGGCATCATGAGTTGATTGCTAGAAGCTTCAATCCTGCAGCAATTCCCTCCTCAGACACTAACTGACCTCCTAGGTCGACTTCAATGTCCCTCTCGACGCCGACAAGAACATCACCAACAACCAGCGCATCGTCGGTGCCCTCCCCACCATCAAGTATGCCCTCGAGAACGGCGCCAAGGCCGTCATCCTCATGTCCCATCTCGGTCGCCCCAACGGCTCCCCCAACGAAAAGTACTCGCTCAAGCCCGTTGTCCCCGAGCTCGAGAAGCTCCTGGGCAAGTCCGTCACCTTTGCCCCCGACTCTGTCGGCCCCGAGGTCGAGGAGATTGTCAACAACGCCGAGGCTGGCTCCGTCATCCTTCTCGAGAACCTCCGCTTCCACATTGAGGAGGAGGGCAGCTCCAAGGACAAGGAGGGTAACAAGACCAAGGCTGACAAGGCCAAGGTCGAGGAGTTCCGAAAGGGCCTGACCGCTCTTGGTGATGTCTACATCAGTGAGTAAAACCCATAATTCACCTCAACACGGACCACCTCGTCTCCTGTTTGATCGGTCCGTCTCGTCATGGCCGTATGATGCTGATGATTGTAGACGACGCCTTTGGCACTGCCCACCGTGCCCACTCTTCCATGGTCGGTGTCGACCTCCCCCAGAAGGCTGCTGGCTTCCTCATGAAGAAGGAGCTCGACTACTTTGCCAAGGCTCTCGAGTCTCCTCAGCGCCCATTCCTTGCCATCCTCGGTGGTGCCAAGGTCTCGGACAAGATCCAGCTCATTGACAACCTGCTGGACAAGGTCAACACCCTCATCATCTGCGGTGGCATGGCCTTTACCTTCAAGAAGACCCTCGAGAACGTGTCTATCGGCAGCTCACTCTTCGACGAGGCCGGCTCCAAGACTGTTGCTGAGCTTGTCGAGAAGGCCAAGGCCAAGAACGTCAAGGTTGTCCTGCCCGTTGACTACATCACTGCCGACAAGTTCGACAAGGACGCCGAGACTGGCTACGCCACTGACGCTGACGGTATCCCCGACGGCTGGATGGGTCTCGACTGCGGCGAGAAGAGTGTCGCCCTCTACAAGGAGGCCATCGCCGAGGCCAAGACCATCCTCTGGAACGGCCCCGCCGGTGTCTTTGAGTTTGACAAGTTCGCCAACGGTACCAAGGCCACCCTCGACGCCGTCGTCGATGGTGTCCAGAACGAGGGCAAGATCGTCATCATCGGTGGTGGTGACACTGCCACCGTCGCCAAGAAGTACGGTGTCGAGGACAAGCTGAGCCACGTCTCGACCGGTGGTGGTGCCTCCCTGGAGCTCCTCGAGGGCAAGGAGCTGCCCGGTGTTGTTGCTCTGTCGAGTAAGTAAATGATGTCCACCATGTTGTTTGGAATACGACGTACATGAACCTGTTGATGACGGGAATGAAAATGGTAAAAAGGCCGGGTGGGGAGGGCTAGTCTGTAGGAAGCAAATATCCAAATACCAATAGATCGGCAAAAGCCGTCATGTCCAACAATCGGGGCGTCGTCAATCGTAGAACACAGTGCTCGTGTAATATTGTTGATTCATTAACCGACCCAGTCTATGAGTTCTGATGCTCTAGTCCTGCATTCCGTGCCATCCCATCTTATTCACTTTCCTCCTGGCCAAATGTGAGTTCCTATCTCCGTTTCAACTCCTCGACCTTCTTGAGCTCCTCCCTGTTTCGAGGTTAGTATGTGTCATGTCGTCAGGGAGCTTGGAGGGCACCCACTTGAGCTGTGTTGAAAAGTCGTCGCTCGTGTCGTCATCGTCCCAGCTCTCCTCCCACAGGTGCTTCGTCTCGCCGCTGTTCTTGGCCGCCTCGGTCTGGTCCTCTGGCCAGTCTGTGTGGTTTGTCAGCTACCGCTGTTTACTCTTGTCTGGGCTGTAGGTGCAGGGGGGCTTGTTGGGAAGCCCGAGATGCGCACCGCCGAGTGCCTAGGAGATCATACCGTCGACGGGAAAGTCCTCAAACTCGTCGTCTTCGCCTAGAGTCGCGGGCTTCTGTTCTGTCTTTTGCTCGAGGGGTTTGTCCTGCTCGGCCTTGGGGTCTGTGGAGGCCATGATGGGCGGTGGGCTGTTTCGAGTATGGGTTTCCTGAGGTAAGATGGTTCTGTGGACTCGTTGGTGATTAGGCGTTGCCGTGGGAAAAGAGAATTGGGTAATGGGCGATGATGGATGATGATGTGGTGTCTTGGAAGAGGGATGTCGGCGGCTGGAGCCTTGCGGGCGAGGCAGAGGATGGGGCGGGGGCGGAACAAGGATCAGCCGGTTGTGTAGGGTAGGTAGGCAGAATGGTTGGTGTTCAGGAAAGGGGAAACCATTGAATATCCGACTCACTTTTTCTTTTGGTGCTCCTGGAGGTACTCTTTCATCAGGCGCAGGCCAATCTCATCGTTGGCCACGCTCGAATTCTCCTCGAAATCATGGTTCCAGCCGGGTGTGCCACCCTGATGGAGAAATCGGCCGAGTGGCATGGCGGCGCCGAGGTCGATGATGATGAGCCTGTCCTCTGCGTCGACCATGACATTGTTGGGGTTCAAGTCGTTATGCGCGAAGCCCAGGGTATGGAGATGCTTCAGGCCCGCTTCAATGTCGTTGTAGAATACCGTCGCGTCGTAAGGGGGCTGTGACCAGGCCTCGACTCGGAAGTCGAGAGTCATCGGGTAGCGCTTCTGCAGAACCCCGACTACCAGGCCGTCCTTCTCGAGACATGCCTTGAACTTGACCAGATTTCGATGCGGATGCTCCTCCACGAGCTGGTGCGCTTTGATCTCGTCAAGGAACAGGTCGGCGATCCTGGTTGAGGAATTATCCCCCTTCTTATAGGCGTGGATCAGCGGCCGCTTGAGCCAGGTCTCCTCGTCAGGAGTGTAGTCGGAAACCGCGATTGATGGCATGCCCGGGGTGACGGGCGGGTAGATGGCCTTGTCTGGGACTCGACAGAGGCATTCCACGGCCTGCTTGAGCTTGACTTGGGCGTTGGGGGCATCGACGGTGCCGAGCCAGGCTGCGTGGTTGTCCGGGTCGACCATCATGACAAAAGTACTTTTGGATATGCGTTCGCCCGCCTCGTCAAATCGGCTACGCTCGCTGAATCTGGTAAAGTCTTTGAAATCATTCACCGGCGGCGGGTGAAGCTCAGTGGTCGAAGGTGACTTGCAGTCCTCATCATCGGTTTGTTGATCCATGGGCTTGGATCTCTTGTTTGGGAGGAGAGCGTCATCGTCCCTGCCAAGTTTCGTGGCCGGTGGTTCGGTAGTCGACTGCGGCTCAACGACTATATCGCCTTTTGCAGCGACATCCGAGTTAGACTTGTTTAGTGGTGGAATATTATCGACATCGTCAAGCTTCGTGGCCGGTGGTTCGGTAGTCGATAGCGGCTCAACGCTTGTATTGTCTTCTGGCGAAACGACCGAGTTGGAATCTTTTAGTGGGAGTGCGTCATCATCACCCTCACACCCCTCAGTGGGTGATTCAACAGTCGGCGGTAGCTCGACAACTGCATCGTCTCCCATAGGCACGGTAGATTTGGACTTGCTCGGCGAGAGGTTGCTGTCGTCCATGCCTGTGATGTCGGCAGAGGCATTCACCACTGGTAAACCTGACGTGGTGGCCGAAGCCGGCTTGAGGCCTGTGTTTTCGTCTTGAGAGGTCATGATGGGGTCGAAACTATTGAGTGACTGGTACTGTGTCTTGCAAGTTGAACAAAGATCCCGATGAGGTGGCCGCCTTCAACTGGATACAGGACGTGGATAGCCTTGGACGCCCAGTGCGCAGCAACCACCAGAGAGTTCGCAACACGACCAGGCGGATGTCAGCAGGACTCACCAGGGCGCCTCTGCCGGCGTTGCTCAAGGGAATTTGTTTGCCTGTGGCGCCTCCTTGCATGTATAGCCTACCGACCAACAGGGCCATCACTACTTGCCGGAAAACACGGGTTGCCTAGACAAAGGGACCACGGAGGCTTGTGCCCTGATACGTCTTGGGGCACTTGGACATGTTCGGAAGCCTTGCCCTGACCCAATTCCTATGCCCAACCCAAACCCATCTCTCACCTTGGTCATCTGCTGATATTTTGAGAAGAGCGGCCCGGAGCAAACCAATGCTCTTTGAAGTTTGCGCCTCGGTTGCCACGTCAGATGGGGTTTCTTTGGGCCTGGCCGCTGTGTCATTTAACGGGAGGCTGCATGAAGGTCCATGGCTTTTGCCACAGAATTCAAACGCCACTGCGAGAGGGACAAGCCTCCCATACGTTTGACCACCCAAAGATCACTTCCTAACCTCAAACGCGCCCGCCCTTGATTGTACGACATGCGGTAGTAGGGCGCCAAGTAGACTTCGCCAATTGACTAGGTAGACGGCGAATGGGGGTTCGAAAGGCCTGAAGAGCATGGCACCTAACTTGGAAATTTGCAACTACCTATCTATCATGTGCCAGGGGTCAAGCTATGGTTGTTGACAAGAAGGTGCAGCTCTCAAACAAGGTTGACTTGGTTGCAACTTGCAACCCACTATTCCAAAAGGCCACGCATAGAAATGAACATCCAAAATTGCGGTGAGTAGAAGGGCCGGGGTCAGTGTTGAAAACCCCCACAAAAAGAAATATACATGTTGGTTGAAGCAAGAGACAGGCAGGCGTGGGCTGAATGGACGCGGCAAACCCCTGGCTGGGGAGGCTGCCGCGGGAGTGCAGCTCCGCGTTTGATCGGGAGGCTGGACGCATAGACGATGAATGCTGTTGGCATCCTGTGCAGCATGCTCAATGGGAGGCCTTGCTGGGTCCAGGGTCATTCTCAATCAGGGCTGCATGGCTTCACAACAGATGGTCCCCCCGGCGCTCTCAACTCTTTCTTAGCTACCTATATATACCACGACCACGGCCGACCCAATCTGCACAAGAGCTACGGGTAACCACAAGCACCTCGAGACATCGCTACTCCAGTCACCGACCACACAACAGTCCCACAAACACTTTCCGCTGTCACTTCAGGCAAACCCCTGATAAAGAATATGTAAGTGCTTGGATGGATTGCTCCGGTTTGATCCTGCGCTAAGACTGCCATCTATCCATAGGTGCAATATTGTCACTTTCGTGAAGGAAACCGTGACGGGCACGGGCTCCGAGAAGGTGGTGAATAGGGTCACAATGGAAGACAAGGTTTCATGTGGATGCCCTAAATGTAAGAACTCGGGCGTGAAAGGAAGCAAATGTACGTGCGGGAAGCATGTTGAGTTCTCTTCTGACGCCGAGCCGGTCGTCGAGAACCCCAAGGAGGAGAAGGAGGAGAAGGAGGAGACGAAGAAGAAGACGAAGAAGGACGCTTAGCTGAGGCGAGTTTGTACATCCCGCCAACCTGAACCAGCGGCGAGGATGGCGCCATCACTCATCCTGTCCTAGGCCGATGGGCCAAGGTTAGACTTTACACGAAGCTCCAGGCAAGGTGCTCTTGGGAACGGAATACAAGGGTACTGACACTTTGGTTGACACCTGAAAAGCATATGATCCATGCTGAAACCTTTGGGCGCCTCGCCTCCTCATCGTAGGTAGACCTCGGGACCTCTGTTGCCCTGTCTCCTTCTTCTCCAAATCTAGTGACGTCTCCTACAAAGGAGAAAGCGCGCGCAGTTTGGATCGCAATGTCCATAATAAAGCGAAGCGGTGGCCGCATTGACGGAAATCAAGTCTCTATTTCGCGTTAGACAAAGTGAAAGAGGACCAGTGCCAGCATGGATGGCTCAGTGGCCAAGATAACAAAGAGAATTTTAAAATGCCCATGGCGCCTCACGACTTGCACACAACCCACCACCAACAAAGTCGTAGTGCCGTAACTACACTACCGGGAGGGACATGGCGGTCAACCAAGCGAGACAAAGGACACGACGAGAGCATGTGCACAACGTCAAATCGCCAATGTGTGTTGAAAGCCGCCGTGTCTTGGACTGATTCCCGTCTCAAGGACTTATCCCTCCTTCCCCGCCAAGTAACGGCCCGGGACTGGACAACCTAACGGTGGAGATGACCGGGCAAGTTGGTACCAACCTGTAGCCTAGACTACCAACTAGGTACGTTAGATGGGCTTTGTTCTTTAAACTGGGGCTGCCACGCGACGTAAAGGATGCTTCTTGTGACGAAATTTAAACATTAATGTTTATCTATGATGGGATGCAGAGGCTTCTGCTCATTTCATACTCGGGAAACAAAGAAAGCCAAAGATGCTGGCGTCTATTGGGCGTACGAAAGTGATGATTTAAGAGCAGACTCAATCAAGTTCCTCACAGCCTGATCATGTTACAGGTAGGAAATTATAACTGTAAAGACCCTTCACAAACCTGTCTTTTGTGCTCACCTTTGACATATTTCGTATTCAACTACACAATGGCAATGAAAGTTCATGATGCAACGCCTCACCAATCAACTCCACAGGATGAACTTGTCCGGCCAATTGTCCTGCCGGTGCGAAGGGCTTGCCAACTCTCTTTATATTGCAGGAGTTGATGTAAAGGATCAACCGTGATAATCCGCCCAAGCCATGCCATGTCCTTGACATGATTGGCGGCACGAGCACTGGAGGGTAAGTATCCTGAGCCTGGACCAGATAGAATTACTAACTTGGTTGATATGATTAGGCTTATTGCTATCATCTTGGGCCGTCTCGAAATGTCTGGTCGATTATATTGAAGCACACCAACATATCTCCCGACAAGTCTTTCGACCGACTTTTTTCGACAAGTACATGCCACGAGCGTTGCGCACTATCAACAGTCGGTCAATATATGATGACCAGCAGTTTGAACATGTGGTAAAAAATCATCATCCAAGCCTGGGGAGAAGCACCCAACGCGGCGTTGAAGACCAAGGATGATAGTCAGTGTAAAGTGTAAGGCACTCCTTGGGAGGGCGGTTAGGAATCTGGCTGGATGCTGACAATTGCTGCTAGATCATCAGTTCTGTTTGTGCGACACAGCTTTTGGACAGAAGCCAAGTTCAATTCTGTAGCTACAGCGATCCAGTACACCATAACCGCGTTGAGGGCATCAAGATTTGGGAAGCAGCCAGGTGAGACCCCCCTTTCTTGGGTCATCTGCAACGTCATGTACTGGTTCTGCCCAAGGGCAACATCAGCCGCCCCGGCCTATTTCAACCCTATCAAAATTGGCCCCCATTCCCTCGAGTTTGTCGATGGAGGCATCGGCACCACCTACCCCGTGTTTGAGACTAGAAATTTTGCTCGGGATCTATGGCAAGCATCGAGCAATACCAATTGCGATGAGCAGATACACTGTCTGGTGTCCATTGGAGTTGGGGTCGGACAAGACTATCACGACAAGCGTCTGGATATGCTCAACTACTTTTCACCTTTTTTGACAGATACAAAAGCGACAGCATCAAGGTTCGCTTCCTCGTATGAACACCTTGAGAAGGCAAACAAGTACTTTAGATTGACTGTCCCAGCTGGGATCGGCAACATTGACCTTGTAGGCACATCGAAGCCCGAAGACACTTTAGACCGGACATTTACGTACCGGAAGGAAAACTGCAGTGAGAAGTTGGATCAGTGTGCCAAAGTCCTAAGGGTGAAATACAGACCAGAGGGTGAGGGAAAGGAACAATTGTTGCCGATTTATCGGTACGGACAGTACAAAACAGAGAGAAGACACAGCAAGCGATCTCGCATTGATCCCATTGCTTTCAAGACAGCTGGATCTGGATGTCAATGGATCAGTCTCTGTTTGGCCGTCGTTGTCTTGATCATCGGCATGATCTTGGCCAATTCAGGTCTACCTCCGATCGACCGATCTGCTCCCGTAATTGTACTTATGGGACAGACTGGGGCGGGCAAGAGTACCTTTATCGCCAAAACTGGAGGGCGGCACATATCGATTGGCGATATACCAGTAGTCGGCCACTCGGTGAAGTCTGGTTAGTTCCCGACGCGACACGACGGCAGTCTTTCCTCTACAGAGCAAATCATTTCTTCCCTCATGGAGAAACCAAAAATCGTCCTTTATCATCAGCACGAGCGTGGGAAAGAGAAAAAGTCATTCTGGCAGACCAAGGCTGGAATCAAGGCGGCCGCAGACAAGGCCAGGTCGGACTCTGAGCTGAGCCTATGGGACACGGCACTAAATTGGATCCAGTGATTTCCGTTAAATATGGCAGATCCTGTCGAGTGGTGCTACCATTTGGAAGAGGCTGCTAGAAAAGATATATCCGAGTTATACTTCTCGCCTGGTGGAGGTTGTTGCATCACTTTTGATGCTGAATATGTGTTTGACAAGTTGTCTTGGTAGTGCGGATGGAGGAAAGGCCAGAGGCAAGTGTCTGTAATTACTATACCTTTCTCAGGCCCATGCATATAGTCACCATGCCTTTACTTAGCAGGACCCCTAGTTCAAAGAGCTCCCTGCTGTGCTTCGTTGTTTTATACCTAGGCCGTGTCCCACTTGCTTATCGTTTTGCGGATAATAGATTTTGCAGGTTGAGATGCATGTGCTTATTTCTACCCAGCTAAATCATACCGCCATTTTTAATTGACCTCCCTCACCAGTTACGGTTAGCTGCCCAACAATATGGGACGCACTATTTTCCTGATCATATACAATAGTCGGTTATTCCCTGCCCACTGGGTCATCTGGATCCCCAGTCAGAGCGACCCTAATATTGGCAAAATCATCAATGCTGCGGGTGATGTTCTTACGGGGTTCGACATTACGTTTGAACGAAACTACAACATTTCGGCGGAAAGCCGTCCCCACCAGATAATTTCACTTGGACAGGTCGAAGACGGTGATGTAGTTGATGTACCGGGTGACGGGAGTCATCGGGTTGAGAGCGAATCTCAGGGAGACCTCGTGGCTTGGGACCCTATTGAAGAAGCTGGGCTGAGCATTCCTGCCCCTGTCAAGAGCCTTAGGCCTGTTTCCAGTGTCAGTGATTTCTCTTGTTAATAATTAACTGTGAGTTAAGCTAATGAGTCTTAATTATAGTCATCACATTCTCGAGTTGAAATTAGGAATTGTCAAACATGGGTTCGTGAGGTTGTGGAGAAGCTAGTGCAAGGCGGGATCATGCCCGAGTCTGCTCTTGAGGTAGTACGAAACGCCCCGAAGAACTAGCTGCGAAGATGAGAGACAGATGGATCGTATTGCTAGATGGTTTGTGTGGTAGTAGTTGAGGACGTGGGATATGTATCTTGTTAAATCGCAAATGAGTGTGCAGACCATTCAAGCTTGGCGATCTCAAGAATAGTGAACTCCCCCTTCAGAAAGATAGAGTGTTGAATATATTATCAAAACTTTGTATCCTCATAGTTCATCCTTGGGTTTACCCGCGTGGGCAGCAGCAAACACCTTCTCCGTAAAGTTCCAAACTGCCTTGTCCACGCCCCTTTCCCTCATCCCCGCCAGGGCCTTTTCGTTATCGGTGGACTCGCCCTCAGGATTAACAATAAAGACCCCCCCGCCCGTTTTCTTGGCTGTTTCAAGCCCCTCTGGTATGGGCACGAGTCCTCCATTCACGGAATACCGATCATTGGTGGCAAGGAAGAGTGCGCGAGCGCCACCTTCGTCCTGACTCATCTGGTTTGGCGGAGACATGCCAAACTTCTTTGCTCTTGTCAAACCTGGTGTGTCTACTGGCCCGGGATACCAATGCACGAAGCTGACGTTGGGATTCTGCTGCGTCAGAAGCTCAAAGGCCAATGTGCCCATGGTCGCAGAGTGAACCGAAGAGTTCCATGTTGTCCAGTTGTTGGGATCACGAAGATCGAGGTCGCTCTCGTTTAGCGGAGCTTCAAGACCACCAGCCAGAACTGAGATGACTCGTGGGCTTGAGGTGGTAGATTTGTTGAGCAGGGGAAGAAGTTGCTCAACTACTCGGAGTCGTGAGTAGTAGCGTGTCGTCATGGATGGGTCGAGGCCCTCGCTGGTATCCTTTCGACCTTCGAATGGCATGAAGCCGGTCGACAGGAATAGCAAGTCAAGCTTCGTCTCTGCCTGCTTGACGGCACTGACTACCTTTTCGACCTCTGAGATGAGAGAAACGTCGGCCTCGACAAGGTTATAAGTCCCGTTCGGGTTGGTTTCACGGAGAGAAGAGAGAAGCTTCTCATGGGAGGTGGCTGTCTGTGGGCGAGCGACAGTGTAGATGCGTGGAGCGGAGGTATGCTGGGCAAACTGTTCAAGGGCACTCTGGCCAATGCCTGAAGTTGCGCCGACGAACAGAGCGACCAATCCCTTAGGAAGAGTCGCCAGCTGGGCATTTGATTGTTGAACGATCTGAAGTGAGACCATATTTTGTCGTGTTGGAGGAGTTGTGAAGTGTGACGAGAGGTGATGGTCTGACCACCCTCCATGCTTATATACTTTGAGAACTCTCTCCAAAACCACTTACACGTCGCATCAACCAAGATTGAGATTTACTTTACGGACAATTTGAAAGTGCGAAAAGTCCGTTATTTCCAATCAAGTCGTCACTGACCCATTTGTCAGCTTCAGCGTCTGACCCGAGGGTTCGTCCGAATCTCGACCGAAAGAGCTTGATAAGCATAAGGACTAGGAATTAGGGACAAGGAGAGAATACTGCTGTACAAGATGTAAGTTTGGAGTTTATAAAGTATCGTTGCTTTCGATTGGTGGTGTGGTTGTCGAGGTGAAATAATTAAACAAGTTTTTGATCCTTTTATTCTACATGTTGACAGGGTGGCAATGAAAAGACTACGTATAAAGGAAAACTTGAATGTCTAGTTGCATAAGATATGAAAAGAAACTATCGGGATTCTAACAACACATCATCCTTCATAAAATCTGCTCGCTTGGCCTGCTTGACAAGCCTGCCAGGATGCAAGACGATAATAATCACGGTAATACCTAGCATAAAGCATCCATCGAATATGTAGAGGAAAGCCTCATTCGATAGCAAGGGCCCATCGCTACCCTGATTATACTCGACAATGCGGACAATATTTCGAATGAGGAAGAGACCGCTCGTGCAGTACAAGCCAACGAGATAGCGTCGGTAAGACAAGACTCCTGCGAGACAGTGGCTCGTGGGACATGACTTTACTCTAACCTGCAGAACCAGGATGCAGATGAGGAACAAGGCAAAAGCGGCGATCTGGAGAATAAGACCGCAGATGATGATGGTTTTGCCTCGCTTTGCTTCGTCAGGGACTTCGCTTCCAGACATGATGGCACCGGCGGTCTGTGTTACAAAACATGCGAGATCGACCAGAACAAAAAGCTTCGTTATCCATCGGAGACTGATGAGAGATAATTCCTCTGCTCGGAGTGCTCGTGTAATTCGACTGAGAGACATGTACAGCGTTGCGGCGAGGAATGGCGGTGCGACAAGCATGAGTAGGTTCTGTAGGAGAAAGGGAAGCGTTTGTCGGAGGTTGCCATGAGATCGTGATCGAAACCAGTAAGCGGCGCATTCCACTGAAGGTGTTAGCTGATGTAAAGTGCTTCTGCTGCGACGTTGCTTACTGCCTGATCCAATGATCATGGGGATGGGGAATGCCGCTCGGTAGGGGAACATGAGGATGAAGTGAGTGACGGCTGCTATTCCGAAGAGAGCTAGGAAGGCATAGGCTGGTGGCTGAGCGGGATTGTAGGAGTATAGATCGAAAGGAGCGTAGCCTTCTGGCGTGTCTGTGCTGTTGGCCATGATTGCGGTTGGTATGGTGTAATGTCGGCTTGCCGATGTGAATAGTCTGACCAAAGGTGGTGAAAAGAGTGACAGAAAACCTATGGTCGTTGGAAGTGTTTGTCGATGCCGTTGAGAGTGGAATGTCTTGGAGAGCGCAAATAAGGGAAGTGTCCGGGCTTTTAAGTATTCGATCCTCATCAAACTTGACCTTGTCGCGAGCACCAACAAACCAAACTCTAAGAGATAGCGCCGACCGCATATTTTGACGCGTCATAAGTGGACTCGAAAGGTGGAACTAGATGCAGATTGCTTGGATGTATGGATTTTCGCATCGGTTTTCGTACTCTGTATACGAAGGGGGGAAGTCAAGGGGTTTTCGCATCGGAATACGTAAAAGGAGGATCCTAGCAAGCTAGACCCGCTTATTCTTTTTGCCTATTTTCGGATAGCAAATGGCGAGAATGTCTTTTGGTTTTATGGGTGGGCCGGAGACGGGGATGCCGAGGCTGCTTTTTGGTATTTTTCGGATCTCGGGTGAGCTAGAATGTTTGAGTAAAAGTGCTTCTGGAAATGACGGCAGAACTTGAAGGTGGAGCTGCCGTGGCATGGAGTTGATGGGTGCTATCATTCCAAGAATAGATGAAACAATGGATGTGGTCCACCATGACTCGATGCATCTCACGCGAGTAATTGAATCTTGAATATCACTTGTAAGAAAATTGCAAGTTTCTTGTTAGAAGTAGATTTCCCTCGAGGCCCGAAACTGCTTATCAGTGACCTCACTATCGCAACCCTTAAGAACAAGGTAGCACAAAGCAATGAAGCATTGTTCATAAGTGTTGTATTGTTGAGTAGAGATTGGTCTTATCAAACACCCTGAAATACAAAAAATCCTCGTCAAATCTTTGATTCTTCAAAAGCACCATGCCGTCCAGCTCCTCCGCTAAACCTCGCAGCACCTCTTATACTCTCCGTCGTAATCACCTTGACACCATTCCGGAACTCATTACCCAATGCATCCTCAAAAGAAGAAGCATTATAAGCAGAGTAATAACAATTGGCCCGGTCAACATTCATGCACTCTTGCGGAAACGCCAGTAACTGCTGCGCAAGCTTTGTCGCCTCGGAGAGTGCTTGGCCCTTTGGCACCACGCGGTTGGCGAGGCCCATTTGGAGAGCTTCTTGGGCGCTGACTCCCCGGCCTGTGAGGATCATGTCTAGGGCGCGGCCCAGACCGATGATGGCTTGGAGACGAACAGTGCCACCGTCGATGAGAGGGACGCCGAATCTTCTGCAAAAGACGCCAAAGACTGCATCTTCTTCTGCGACGCGCATATCACCGATGAGAGATAGTTCTAAACCTCCCGCAACGGCGTAGCCTGAAACGGCGCTGATGACAGGTTTCTTGACCTGCATCCTCGACGGGCCGATCGGACCTATGTTGCGACCTTGAACTTGATGGTCGGCATCGATGATGGGACCCTTGTACTCGTGATCGCCAGGGTTAAACTTGGCTACCTCGTGGAGATCAAATCCAGCGCAAAAGTTGCCGTTTGCGCCGTAGAAGACGCAGACTTTTTGGGATGGGTCTTCTTCAAAGGCTAGGAATGCTTCTGTGAGCTTTCTGGCTGTTGGACCGTCGATTGCATTTCTCTTGTGGTGGCGGTTAATTGTTATTGTTGTGATGCCTTCTGGGGTCTTGGTCACTTGGACGGCTTGGGGTTCGGAGTCTGTCATTTTTGCTTGGGGATGGAGCTTTGGAGGGTGATTGATGTGGAGTGGTTGAAGGATTGAATCGAGTTCAACAAGGGGATCGCACTTTATAGGCAATTTCTTGTAATATTATGTGAGCTATCATTGTTGGGGTAGGTAGCCGAGGTCGGATATCCTTGGTCTTGGTCTCCAAGCTTGATGTAGTCATGTGGCATGTGTTGACGACACAAAATGTCTTGGTACAGCCGGCTAACGATCACGTCAAGAATTAGCTGGCTGTTTCTTCCTCGGCATTGTTAGAATTGAGCGGTATCGGAAAGAGTCACAAGTTGTAGAGTAAGGTATGCATTAATAATACAGTATATAAAACATTGAGATAGATATTGGTGATGGACATGTGTTTTGATGCCAGATATTGGTTTTCAACTGCCACATTTCAGCTTAGAGACTTAACAAAAGGCATATCTAGTAACACTAATTCACCCAACTCTTGCTTATCTCTTCTTGATACTAAATCCATGCCTTCATGGTGAGGCACTTATACCCCGCGCCGGGAGGTTCGGCCGGTTATGTTCGGATACGACGGGTAGATCGGACCTTACCTATTTACCGTATCCCAAAGAGGAAAATGCATGATTCCTTGGCGGTCCTTATTTCTACTATAACGAGTCCACGGGGCATGCTTATTTGGATGAGAGTGTGAGGAATGAATGCCGAGCTTTAGGGAGTGGTCTAATGGCGACAAAGAGGTCCGCTAGGACAAAGGGCATAGTAACCCCCCGTACTGTATTCCTTGAAATCCATATTAAAACTATGGTCGCGCAGAGTTATTAAGGAAAGATAGCAGACATAGTAGCAATAGGAAGCCAGGGGCTGGGCAACCTCTAGGTATACGCTAAAGCCGATACCGAAAGTACTATAGCTACACAAGCACTTCAGCAAAAAGCAGAGCGCCATCTACATCCAACTCCAGCCGGAAAAGAGTAGGATACTCAGCTGTATGGTGGCTTTTTCGGGCTCACAACCTGTTGAAATGACATCCCAGCTACCAATGGATCGGAATAGCCATTGATCCGTTAAACCACGGATCTCGACACAAACAGCCAACACTGATACTCAGGTAATAAGATGAAACCCTGTCTCACTTTATAAATCCCAGTTTATTTCTTTTTCTCTTCTAAAATAGCTCAACCCATCACATGTTTCCCGGTACCTCTTGTCCAACTCGGCGCAGGCATGCTTTGTTCCTCACCTCACTGCATCGTGGGCATAGCGACAGAAGACTTCTTGGATACTGCGTCGTTGGCTGCCCAGAATGAGGTGACGGTCTTCTGCTGGGTATAGAAGTTGACTCCAGGCTTGCCATAGAAGGTGTTGGCGCCGCCTCCCGCAATGCTCTTCTTGTTGCCGGTGAATGAAAACATCGGCAATGGCACCGGGATCGGGACGTTGATTCCAACTTGGCCGGCCTCGATCCTCTTACGATAAGCCTCGGCCGTGGCGCCCGATCGTGTAAATACAGCGGTACCATTGCCGTACTCGTTCTTGTTGATAAGGTCGATGGCCTCATCCATCGTATCGACGTGAAGGCAAATGAGAACGGGACCGAAAATTTCCTCCTTGTAGCAGGTCATATCAGGAGTCACGTCGGCGATGACCGTTGGACTGACCCAATTACCATTGGGATATTTATCCAGTGGCCCCTTGTTGCGGCCATCAAGGAGGATCGTGGCACCCTCCTTCTCAGCACTCTCGATCAGCTTCTCAATACGCTGCTTGCTGTGCGGGCTGATGACAGGGCCAACCTCGGAGCCCTTCTCGAAACCGCCGTCGACCTTGAGCTTTTGGGCCTGCTCAACGATTTCCGGGAGCCAGTCCTTGGTTTCACCAACTGTGACAAGAGTTGTCAAAGCCATACAGCGCTGACCGGCAGCCCCGAAGGCACCGCCCACCACGCTATTAATAGTATGGACCTTGTTGGCATCGGGGAGGATAGTTGCGTGGTTCTTGGCTCCGAGGTTTGCTTGAACCCGCTTGCCATTGGCTGATCCGCGTTCATAGATATATTCGCCAGCCTTGTTGCCGCCGATGAAGCTGATGGCCTTGATCGCAGGCTCGTCAATAATGAAATCAACCGCCCGATGGGCTCCATGGATGACGTTGACCACGCCGTCCGGGAAACCCGCCTTCTGGATCAGCTCGGCCAGGATCATCGCGGCGCCGGGGTCGCGTTCGGAAGGCTTGAGGATTATTGTATTGCCCGTGATGGTTGCGATCGGGATGCACCATAAGGGCACCATCGCGGGGAAGTCTAGGTTTCGGTCAGCATTGCCCGTTGCCATCATGATTAGGATGAATGGAGAGTGACTGTCCTGGGAGGAGGGATCGCCAAAAACAACACTGTAGGGCACTTACTGAATGGACAGATGGCAGCGACAACACCCAATGGCTCGCGGTATGTACGGGTTTCCATGTCCTTAGATACCTCGAGCAGTTCGCCCTTGAGGAACTCTGGGGCTGCGATCGCAGCTTCGGCAACCTGGATACCGCGGAGCACATCGCCGTGGGCATCAGCCAGCGTCTTGCCTTGCTCGATGGTGCAGCTAGCAGCCAGCCGATCAAAATTCTCGCGAATCAGCTGCACGAATCGAAACATAATTTGCTGGCGCGTAAGAACCGTCGTCTTGCTCCATGATTCAAAGGCCTTTTCGGCACTGGCCACCGCAGCCTTCATCTCGGGGTCCGTCATCTCAGGAACCCGAGTGACGAGGTTGTTGGTCGCTGGGTCATGGAGGTCGATGAATTTGTTCGTGGTCGAGTTGAAGAACTTGTTGTCGATGAAATAGGGAGTGCCGACTGCTTCAATCTTGTCGTGGTTGGTTGGGAAGTTGGTGGTTGTCGAAGAGAGGGTAACAGCCGACTGGGAGAGAATGGCAGTGGCATGGATTCGGCGCATGGCACCAGGAGCACCGTGAATTCTTGATCCAGAGACAAGGGACGAGCGGGTAGAGAGGCTGGATAGAGCAGCACGGCGGCTGGCACTGAAGCCATGAGGCATGAGGCGACGCATGATGATGGAGGAAACCTCTGAAGAGGATAGAAACGTTGAAGATGAAGTTCAAAGCTCAAGGGAGCGCCTGCAGGGGAGCTAGACAATACTCGGACAGCCGGTGGAGATGCTCCTAAGAAACAGGGACCTGCTCACAATAGATCCTGGTATAAGAGCATGCAAGTTGATGCTTTACTTTATATGAGCTACCGGGCCGAAGAACTTGCGAGTTCGGCTTGGTAGTAGTTTGGATCTTCCACTCTCATCCAAGCCGGTCCTCCATGGGTATGGAGGTGGGGATGCCGGAGCTGAAGCGCTGGTGTACCCCCGAACAAAGCCCAGGTGATTCAACATCCCTGTTTGAGGGGTCTATCAGAGCCGGGAGGAAGTCTGGGGAGTCACTGCCTGTCCCGGCGTCTCCATTTACCTTCCAATCCTGTGTGGCTATATTCCATGTCACTACCTGTTCCGCTTGGTCCAGATGCCGAAAGTGCGGCAAAAGAAATCATGCCGTAGCCGAAAGCAAGTCTTCTGGGGAAAATCGAGGCACGGGTTTGAAGGAACTGGACGATCTGTATGTGGCTTAGCTCATGACATGCACGGCGTATCGGGCGGTCGCCCGATCACCACCACTTGGGCCCGCAATAAATAGGCATTTCCTCTAATGGATATGCCTAGAGTAGAAACTATGAACTAGCTGATGCACACTCAAGCCATGAGACTAGGATCATATTGCGACTTCGAAACCTGTCTCACCAGTTGCCACAAAATGAGAACGGACCCTTGATAACCAAGACTCATATCAGCCACCCGCATTTCGCCAGCTTCCCACAAGAACGTAGTCTACTGACTGAGCGGAAGCGTAACTGGCGATGGCTGCATTCACCCTATCGCCATAGTTTCGCGCCCTGTTGATCCAAAAATGCGCCCTAGCCAGTCGAGTCAAGTAGGTCAAGTCATCCACACCCTGCGCCCTATACGCCCTAGCCGCCACCGGGGGACCCTACCACCCCCTTTCTCCGCCGCTCACGAACCCTTCCATCACGTTTTGGTCAGGAATTGCTTATCGGAATGAGGGGCCGGTTGATGCCAACCACACCCTGCCTGCCACCAAGTTCCCTTCGCCACTGATTGGTTAGGTTGTCAAAGGACTGCCCGACATGGCGGAAACCCAGGAGGAACATGCAGACTTGATCGGATCAACGGGACTCTATCGGTTCTGGCGTAACAAGCGTGTCTGTCATGGCTATCACGTGTCCAGCCAGGCCAAGGGAAAAGCATGACCGACCTGGGAGATAAAAGAGGAACTTGGGGATCCCACTTGCTCGCTGGACAAGGCACTACTCTGTATCCACCGAACTTGTTATATACTCAATCATGTCAGCCACTACTACTCAGACCGTCAACGAGACATCACACTCTCAGGTGCAATTGACGGCGCCCCCTACTGCCGCCGGCTCCAATTTCCAGGACCTCGCTCGCGGAGACCGCGCTGGGCGATTGAAGCTCAGGGGCATCCCGACATTCTCGGACCCTCTGGCGCAGAGGCAATGGATGAAGGAGCACATGGCTGCTGCATTCCGATTCTTCGCCAAACATGGATACGCCGAAGGCATTGCTGGGCATATCTCGATGCGTGGTAAGAACAAATGCCATGGCGAAAACAAAAGTATACTAACTCAATTCCTTTCCGTAAGACCCAGTTCTACCGGACCACCTATGGCTGAACCCGTATGAGAAGCACTGGGCCGATATGAGGGCTTCAGACTTGGTCCTCGTCGACCACGACGGTTTTGTTGTCGAGGGTGGCAACCAGGTTGTCGTGAACACGGCGGGTTTCGTCATCCACTCGGAAGTCCACAAGGCGAGGCCAGATGTCTGGGCTGCTGCCCACGCTCACAGCGTACACGGGAAGACGTGGAGCGCATTCGGCAGACCCGTTGAGATGCTCACACAAGGTACCCCGACACATTTCGGATGGGCGAGCATTCCTAACACACCTCGTAGATTCTTGCAACTTCTATGGAAAGCAGAGTGTCTATGACGACCACGGAGGCGCAGCACTCGCTCAGGAGGAAGGACAGGCCATCGCCGCAGCGCTGGGCAAGGACAATATGGTGTGCATTTTGAAGAATCACGGGTTCGTCGCTCTTTTGGTGGAATACAAACGAGATCGGTTTGCTAACCTGGTTCGATGGCAGTCTCCTAACAGCAGGTCGTACTGTCGATGAGGCGGCCTTCCTCTTCTACAGCCTTGACCAAGCCTGCCACTCTCAGCTCTTGGCAGAGGCTGCGGCTGCCAGCTCCATCGAGAAGACAATTATTCGGGATGACGTTGCCCAGTTCAATGCTGATGTGATTCAGAGCGCGGTAAGTCTAGGATTGGAACGGGCCGACGTGTCATGGATATTGACTGGGCTTGACAGGATAACTTCTACATCGAGTTTCAACCAGAGTTTAATCTGATTGTGAAGGAAAGCAAGGGGGAAGTACTTCTGTAGGTCTTGTAGGGCATTTTTACGAGATACGGGGCAAAGGCAAGGAGCATATTAGAACTCTGGAGATGGGACCAGGCAAAAACCTGGTTGACGACAGCCTGAAGCAATACATGCAAGCCCATTGAGATGAGACTTGGAATTGAATTGCCCGTCACTGCAAGTATGAACTGGATTGTGAATGAGCCACCCACTGAAGACGCCTGATACTGACTCACTAGAACACTACTGTGTTCCTTGACTTTCTCCGCAATCTCTATGCTTCCCCGCTTCATGACTTGCCATGAAGCGGGGAAGCTCTGGATGATAACATTCAAGCAACTCTCCGGCCAGTGATTGGTTGTGGAGGGTAGGGTAGGGATCTGGCTTGACATGGGCTGCGAGCACCCCCCTCGAACTACCGCTTATCTGGGGCCTGCCTATTGTAGCGACTCATGCTGCAGTATAGTGCACGGACCATCCATACCGATAAAAAAGGACCTATGAGCCAGGTTGTGTTGGTCTGGTCAACTTGGTCCCGCTTCAAATACGCTCAACACGCCCGCCTCCCTTCTCTCTCCACGGCCACAACCCACAACTCATCACACACTGACCATGTCTTCATCTGCCGACAAAGAAAGGAGGAGGCGGAATGGATCAAAGCATGACAAAACTGGTTGCCTCACGTGCCGGTACAGGTAAGATCATCGTTTATCGAATCTGATAGGGGCCTTGGTCATCCATGCTGACTTGACCAGACGGAAGAAATGCACAGACAATAGCTTCCCCGTATGCGGCACCTGTTCGCGCCTGAACTTGAAATGTGTCCGTCAAGAGACAAAGGATATTGTACCAGATGCTTGGGTGGCCGAGAAGCGCGTCAGCAGCGATGCCAACTCGTCGGCCACTTTCACGCAGCCAGCGCCCCCTGCCGGCCTATCCTTACCTGGGACATCCACTGCCTCGGTCGATTCTCCACAGAAACGGGAGGCTATGAGGTACTACATCTCGGTGTTGACGACATACCTGACTGTGAGCCAAGAGTTTAACTCTTTTCTTACTGGTGAGTCCTTTCGTTGTCCATGACGATGGTGCCTGCTGGCTGACCATCTGGTTCTAATCAGCCTTCCTCCCGATGGCCTTGGAATCCGTGGCCTTGTTCGACGCTCTACTGGCCATGGCTTCAGGTCATCTTTCCCTCACCGACGAATCTTATAAGGTTGCTGCTCTCGAGACCAGATCGGCCGCCATACGAAGTCTAGCCACGGCAATCAGCACGCCCTCAGACCAAATAGCATACCACGAGACGAACGCTGCCGCTTGCCTTGGCTTTGTCATCTACGAGGCCGGCGTAGGCGACTGTAGAGCCTGGCAAACCCACCTTAAGGGGGCCCAGAACATACTCAAATCCACGTCCGCATATTCCGGCGGCAAACTACTCAGAGGACCAGAGGCCTTCAAGCTCAGCACAGAGGGCCAATGGATTCTGCGTAATTACGCCTATCACGACATAATCGGAAGTATCACCTTGCAAAAGACGCCGCTGCTGCATGGAGACTATCTTGATGGCATCACCGATGTGGTGGATAGCTGTATAGGCGTCGCGGCCGGTCTTCTCCGTATCATTGCCCGTATAGGGTTTCTGGATGAAGAGACGACAATCAAGGAGCGAACCTCTAATGATGAGATTCAAGAGAAGCTACAACAACTCCAGTTCGCATATTCAGAAATTGAACAGGAATTGTTGACTTGGCAATGCCACGCCAACGCCAGCTCTGGACTCGCAGCTCTGGCATATACGTACCGAAACGCAGCCCTGATTGTCCTCTACCGGCTCGTCCGCAGCCGCCTCAGATCTGGCCGCGGTGACGTACTCGATCTCTGGGGCTCAGAAGCGGACGCGATGGGTGCCATCCAAGCCAAGATCCAGGAGCAAGTCGCCGATACCCTTGCACATGTGTCTACCATCCCCGTTGGCTCTGCTCCAGAGGGAGCGCTCCTCTTCCCCATCTTCATTGTTGGCGGAGAGGCGGTTGAGCAAGACCACATCGACATCGTTCGCTCGAGATTACGACTCATGGCGAGGAAGCGGCAGTTTCGGAACCTCTTGCAGGCTCGGGAAGTCCTGGAGGATCTCTGGGATCTACGCAAAACTACGCAGGGCGTCAACGCCGACTGGACACAAATATTAGAAGCATCTGGAGAAGACTTGTTGCTGACATGACATTATTTTGCTGACCTAGACTGTCTGTATTGTTCAACGCAGAATACGCCTGAATGCCCTATGCCATTGTCACTTGTCAGTCATCGCCGCCGAACTTGAAACTATACTTGACCTAAAGAAACGAGGTTGCTAACTTGAAGAAATCAGGTTACAGTTGGAGAGTCGATATACGATCGTTCACATCTTACACCTGTTTCTTGGCGAAGTCTTTATACCTTGGTTGTTGGCTACCGACTTTCCTTGCAGCCCTTATCCTCTATCTACTATTCCATGAAGAAAGAAACAAACCATTTGGAAGAGAGGCAAGGAAAGGATGTTAGAAGCAACCATGTCTGGGGCTGAATGTAGGTAGGATCTGCTACATTGGCTACGGTAGAGACCACCAGATAATAGTAGTAAACACAGGCATGACAGCCTCAACCCAGCTTGAACCCTCGCCGAGCCCCGTCACACTGGACTCCCAAGTCTGCCACTCGTGCTTCACCGACGCTCATGTCCGGTTGCTTCCCGTTCAACCTGAGACCTTGTTGACCGGAGTCAGCGGCTTGCCATCACCGAGGAAATAAGCCTCGATGTTCTTCATGGCGATTTCTTCGAATTTCTGCTTTCGTCAGCCGTGTTCTGCTATCAACCACTGCGGGCCAAGATCTTACTCTATCAGCATCAATCGTGCTTCCAGCCATATGAGGAAGAAGTGTAACTCTCCAGCTCTTGAGAAGTCTCGGATTAATCACAGGTCTGAACATTGTTAGAAAGGATGGCACCAGCACCAGTCCAGGCTTGATGACTTACTCATCGTGAAATACGTCCAAAGCCGCACTTTTAATATGACCGGTCTCAAGGGCATCCGCCAAGGCATCTTCATCAACACACTTGCCCCGTCCAATATTGACTACTCTGCTCCCTTTTTTCATTATTCCTAGCGTGGTGGCATTGACTAGATGATGTGTCTCGGGAGTGTGGGGACAGGTCAGCACCAGGCAGTCACAAGCTGTGAGTAGAGACTCAATAGTATCGTGATAGACCGCGTTCCCAAGGCTCTCTTCGACGTCTAGGGGCTTTCTGCGGTTGTCAAAGTAGTGGATTGCCATGCCCAGAGCCCGAGCTCGTCTCGCAACCGCAGTGCCGATGCCGCCCATTCCCACTATCCCGAGGACCTTGCCGCCAGGCTCGTGTGCCTCGGCGCAGATGTCCTGGACGTGGAACTGGCGCGCTTCGCCCTTTTCCCGTAATGTCAGCTCGCCAAACGAGGTGAAGCGGAAGACGGCGAGGATGAGGAAGAGGCCAATGTCGGCGGTGGACTCGGTCGCGCCGCCGGCTCCGTTGCAGTACCATATCCCTCTCTGCTCAAGGGCCTCGACATCCTCGCCGTCGTAGCCGTGGTTGCAATAGGAGACTATTTTGCATGAGGAGGGGAGATGTTGGACTAGCTCCTTGTCGAGCGGCGGGAGCATGGTTGGCGAGAGGTTGGGTCGGATTATTCCGTCGATCTTGGAGTATTTGCCACCATCAGAGAAGGCCTCGATGAGTTCGGCTCGCGACATCGAATCATATGTGAAGATGTTGAATTTCTGCCGAAACTGGGACCATGCTTCATGTGCAAACATGATGGGCTGGCCGGTGTATAGGAGGGTTGGTTTCGCCATTGTCGTCGTCAAGAGTGATGTTCGAAGAAACCTGTTGATCATTTGTCGAGGTTCCAAGCAAGGATTCTGAAAATGAGGAAGTAAATATGACAGAATAAGATAAGAAGTAGACACCAAAGGCCGAAAGATTGCCCGTCAATGCTGTTGCAGAGTCACGCCTCTCCCGAGTTAAATCAGCGTCATGTCGTGCCGTTCATTGTCGGTTTCCCTAGAGCCCGTGGGCCGTAGATGCTCTGCTGCATATGGTCACTTGCCGCATGAAATTTGCCCGTGGACTTGTCATGACTAGGGTAGATAGGGTGCGAAGGGCGCGGGGCACAACACAGCGTAAGGGGCGTAAACAAAGGGTACGAAGTGGGTTCTTTGGCTTGTTGCTTCGCTTTAGCTGACGAGAATGTTTGACAGCCACTTATTTTGCCGCAAGGCGCCGAGAACGGGACCCGGCATTTCATATGACACTGAAAGGGATAATTCCCGGCTGAAGTAGACCCATGGGGCCCAGAAGGGCACGCTGAGGAGGGATCACACTTGTGAGTCCGGTTTTACGCTTAGAGTATGCCTTCAGGCTCGTGGGATCTATCAATGCCACTATGGATACTATTGAATTTTACTCTGTATTTGCGAAAATGGCAAGCTAACAATGTAGCATGGCCCCCCCCTTAAATCATTGACGATGTAGAGGTGTGAGCCAACCTCATCCTCCCTCTTGTGTGCGGTTGCAGGCTGATGATGGTCAATTGAAGATTGATAGTCTAAATTCTTTTTATTGAATAAAATAACCTTCTTAACTATATTCAGGCTTGCTATGATCTTAGCTCCGCGTCAACTGTAACCCCTCAAATGTCTGAAACACCGTCTCCTTCACTTTCATGGCGATCTCCTCAATCTCCTCCCTGGTGCTGGTGTAGGCCGGCGACAGAAGGACATGATCTCCATCGACGCCATTCATGGTGCCCTGTCCGGGATACAAGCTAATGCCGAGATCGTTCAATCCCTTGGTATGAACGGCGTTGGCGATGCCGGCAGATGGGGGGAATGGGGTCTTGGTTTTCTTGTCGGCAACGAACTCGATCTGTCAAATGTGTAAGCTGGTGTCATTGCATGGTCATCTTTTCACTTACTCCCCAGAACAAGCCCTTGCCGCGGACGTTTCCGACGTACGGATGATCATCGAGGTATTTATGCAAAAGCTCTCCTAATAGAGCACCATTCTCCCGTACGTTTTCGACAAGGTTCTCTTCTCGAATAATTCGCTGCACTTCCAACGCCGCGGCGCATCCTACAGGGTGGCCTTGGTATGTGTGCCCGTGCGAGAAAGCCCTAGACCATGGTCAACGTCATACAATCGTGGCATCACTGGCAGAGGGAGGCATACCCGCTGCCATTCTTCAGGGCATTCGCAACGCGATGGTTGATCAACATTGCGGCAACCGGCGCATAACCGCCACCTAGACCCTTTGCGAGAGTCTGGATATCGGGGGTTACACCTTCTTGTTGCCAGGCGTGCAATGTTCCGGAGCGGCCCATGCCGGACATGACTTCTGTAAAGGGGTCAATGCGACATGGCTTACTGTGGGATCACTCAAGACGTACCGTCGAGGATGAGAAGAGCGCCGTACTTGTCGCAGACTTTCCTCATAGCCTTGAAGTAACCGGGGACTGCAGGAACGCAGCCCAGCGTCTAAAAGAAATGGTCAGTTGTCTTTACTCGGACGGGGTTGTTGAGGTTCATACCGCTCCAACCACCGGTTCCGCAACAAAGGCGCAGACTGTGTCGGGTCCAATCTCCTGGAACTTTCGGTCGAGTTCGTCTGCCAGCTGCTGAACATACTCCTCAACTGTCTGTCCTTCTTTCATCCCCCGGTATGCGTTGCAGGCCGATACGCGGTGGATGTTTGGTAGGAGCATATCCTGGAAGAGGCTTCGACGTGCAACGTGGCCGCTCATTGATAGGGATCCTAGTGTTGTGCCATGATAGGAACCTTCGCGAGCGATGAAGTTGATTCGCTTGTCCTGCCTTGGGCTGAGCTCCATGTAGTACTGGCGGGCCATCTTCATGGCCGACTCCATCGCCTCAGACCCTAGGGATCTGCTGTTAGTGCTGAACAAGACAGAGTTAAGGATTACTTACCGGAGCACATGATGTACGCCTTGGACATGACTCCGTCTGTTCCGTTGACAAGTTCAGTTGCCAGTGCCTCTCCAATAGGATGCCCAAAGAACATGGAGTTGCAGTACGCGAACTTGTCGATCTGCTCAACCATGGCCTTCTTGACTCGCTTGTTGTTGTAGCCAATGCACGCCACAGCCGCACCACAAGTCGTGTCCATCATCTTGTGGCCATTGGAGAATGTGAGGTACTTGCCGTCGGCCGACACCACCTGCATGGGCGCGCTTTTGAGGGTTCGGTGTAGGACGGCGCTGTCTTTGGGGTCGACACGGCTCTCGACGGTGGCGGCAGAAGTCAAAAAGGCTCTGGCCAAAGGAGCCGTCCTTGACCTCAGCAAAGGAGCACCATGGACACTGAGCAGATACTGGGCGGATCGAACATCAGCGAGCGCCCTGAAGGGCGTCCTTGATGCGCTTGAGCAGAGCATTTTGGCTGGCCGTGGACGAAGAGAGCTGCGCGCGCTGTGAGTATGGCGAACAAACCCTTGACCGAGGACGAGGGGAGTTAATAACCTCCCGCATACCATTACCGGTGCCATTGAGATCCGTTCCAGTGGCCGTGAAGTACCGGCAGATGCCGAGCGTGTGATCTGTGCCGCCTGGACTCCATCCGAAAAGCTGTCGCTGCATCTAGGTCGCTTTTCAACAGCGCGGTCCCGGCAGCAGTGGAGTGGAGGCTCCGTGAATCGGCGTGTTTGGCGCCTGCACGACTAGAACCAAGGTGTATGCGGGGTAACGCGCTAGATTTCCCCCCCTTCTAACTCGGCTGGTCTTGGCTGGTTGCTTGTAGTTTGGGGGAACTGCTAGCGAGGCCCGGCCCCCATGTCTAACCACCAAAGAAAGGGGTTGAGATAGCCCGAGGCACGCAAGATGGCCAGGACCCGTTTTGGCTCGGAATGGGCATTTAACAACTCGCCGTTGAGGAAGAAGCCCAAAATGGATAGAATAGAATAGACGGCTACGTGTTATCTTTCGGCATCATTGTTGGGTCTTCAGGTCACCGACATCTGACCGGGTCTGGGGGTTGCACGTCTAGCCTCCTCAGCCTTACACTCGACGGTTTCTCAACGGCAGGGATCTTGGAATTAGCTTCGTTATCTCGGTAATGTTTGGATCATCTTATATTAAACTGATTAGAGTACTCATCCCATGTTATCCGGCACGCCTGTCCGGCTACACTCAGTTCCGCGTCTCTGCAGGTTGTAGAACCCGGGGCTCGATCAGATGCGACCATGTCTGATTCGGGCTTTGGAATGGCAGGGGGGCCCAGGTCCAAGTTATCAGCCGGGTACTTCGAGCCCATTTGCAATGGCTCTTCTCCCTCGTTCATCTCGCTCCAGCCCGAAGCCGAACAAGCTTGACTGTTCAGATCATGTTCGTTGGAATCAAACCCAGCCCACCGGTGTCTTAAATGGTCTTGGAAGCCCATCATTGCGGCCATGGCGTTTTCATCCAGAGCTCCAAGGATAAACCCCCAATCGTCAACACGAAAATCGATCACTGGATCCAACGAGCTGGGCTGTTCAGCTTGTTCTGTATCGGCCGACACTGAGAGGCTCGATGGTGTTGACAACCCCGGAAGGCTGGTATCAATTTCCTGTGCGTTTTGGGCCTCTTCCTTGGCTGTTTCGCAGCCCCGTTGTGCCGTTTCCGTCGGTTTCTGAGAGCCTTTCCCCCTGATCTTTGTCCCTCTTACCGTCCGCGAACGTGAAGATTTATGTCGTACTTTACAATGTCTGGCTACGGTGTTCCTCCTGTATAGAGTCAAGGTTAGCCCCCAACACCTATTGGAGTAAATGGCAATAAAGAAGGGAACCAGGACTCACCATTTCGTTTTCCTTGGCGGCACTACACAGTATTCCATATATATCTTGCAGTTGGCGCATGGCATCCCATGTATGCTGTCGCAGCGAACCTTTTTGGTTCGACACGACTGACACGCATACTTGGCGCGGTTGAGTGGAAAACGTCGAGGTGGTTTTGAGGAAGTTTGGGTGATAAGGATGGATTCAGTCGCGGGCATTGTTGTGTGTGCCTAGCAGCAGCGTCGAGGGCGGTTTCTGGTAGAGAGCCTGTCGGCTGGGCATTGGAATGGAACTGGCAATTCCGGAGCCGAAAGACAATGGAAGGGCTGCTGCTGGGGAGTGAGCCGGACGATCCTGCCGTCCAGCCTACTTGCACACTGACAGATATACCGAATATCCATTAGAGAGGGCTTCCAATTGCACCTTTCGTCGAAAACTCTGGAAACCTAGAGCATCCTCGCGAGCGGAGGCTCGATGAACGGACTGTCGAAATCCGGGGAACGAGCACCCTAAACGTGATTTACGCCTGATGCGCCCTGACTTACGCCGCCTTGACACGCTCCCTACCTATGCTCATGGTAGCATAGGACGCGGGCTAGTGGACTAGGGTCAGGTTCAACAATGGGTGTCAACCCTTATCTTAGTCGAACACTCGTTAGGCTAGCGTTTTGTGGAGACATGGAGACATTTCTCCACAAGTTGAGTGCGGAGGCGGATTCAAGCGGGGACAGGCCGCGTATTTGGCGTCGCTTGCAGCTTGGCCCTGGACAAGAGCTAACAATCAACGCTGGTTTGAGGGGTCAGGCTGGTCTAAATTAGTGATGCCAAGGACTTGCTGGAGCTCTCTTGCCAAACCGGTTCAAATGTTCCTCGCCATTGGAGGCACCAGGCAATCTGTTCTTACTAGGAGCGCCATGGCCTTCCTACTGGGGCATTATCACAGCAGCTACATTCTCATACGCCCAGGGATATCTTAGCGAGAGATCAGCCGACGTTTCGCCTTCTCAAGCGGTGGCCATGGTACGGTTGACGATAAGCCCAACTATCCGGAAATACTGCCACAAGGGGGGCTCTATTAAGAATTTCGGGCTAAAAAAGTGTTTCTGGACAGCTGGACTTATCGTTAACCGTAACCCCGGATCTTGGACGATCATATCCGAGGAAGAGCGCCAGTTAAGTTATCTCAGCGCAAGGGGATCAGCTTGTTCGGGTTACCTAGATATATAATTGGAATGGAAATTTCTTTCTGCTTTGCTGTCTCTACTTCATCAACGGTCCCTGAACTTTTGACCATTCTTATTGACCGATCCACACTGTCCTTTTCTGACTTGCAATGGCCTCCGCAGTAGTCGACACCGAGGGGGAGTCTTTCGGTTCCCCTGCCCATGCAGACGCACTCAAGTCGGACGTCAGTGCAGCCAACAACATATACATTGATCCACAGAAGGAGAGGGCTGTTATTCGAAAGTTTGACTGTTTCGTTATGCCCCAGTTCGTCATCATTATCATCCTGGCGTACCTAGACCGAACAAACATTGGTATGCCCCAATTCCGTTGCTGGGGCCTGGCTTTTAGACAATAGCTGACGCTGGATACAACAGGAAATGCCCGCATCTTCGGCTTTGAAGACGATATCGGGCTCGAGGGCAACCAGTTTGCCAACATCTCCTCGCTATTCTACGTCACGTACGTCGTCTTCGAACTTCCGTGGGTCCTCGCAGTCAAGCGATACGGTGCCAACCTAGTCTTGGCCGTTGCCATCGTCTTCTGGAGCGCAGTGGTAATCGGCACCGGCTTCATTCATAGCTATACACAAGCCATTGTGGTTCGACTCCTCCTGGGCTTCGCCGAAGCCGGAGTCTTCCCTGCGATTACATTTCTTCTGTCTACTATCTACCCCCGCGAGTCCCAGGGCAAGCGTGTCGCTGTCATGTACGGTGCCACGGCACTTGCCGGGGCCTTCGGCGGTCTGATAGCCTACGGGATCCAAACCATGGGTGATAGACTTGGCCTCGCTGCCTGGAGGTGGCTCTTCATTATCGAGGGTGCTATTTCTGTTGGCATTGGGTTGCTCTGCTGGGTGTCTCTTCCTCGGTCATCGCAAGACGCTTGGTTTCTCAACGAAGGCGAAAAGCAGCTCATGCAGGAACGACGTCTGAGGGATGTTGCGTACACTGGATCCGATGAGTTCTCGTGGTCCTACGTTTTGATGGCGTTCACGGATATCATGGTCTGGGTGGCCGCTCTGAGCCTCTTTTGCGCCGGCATCCCACTCTTCGGCTTCGGACTCTTCTTGCCTACCATCATCAAAGGACTCGGGTGATTACCCTCTTGAGGTTTCTTTGGATACTTTGCTAACGACACTTTCAGCTTTGAGTCCCTTCAGGTCAACTACCTGACTATTCCAGTCTACGTGGTCGCTTGCATCATCCTGGGGATAGTTACTTATATTTCCGATCGGTTGAGAAAACGTGCGGTGGTTGCATTGCTGCCGCCGGTGCTAGTAATTATTGGGTACGCTGTCGTAATTGGCACACCTGCGGCCGCTCCAGGATACTTTGCTATGTTCATGTGTTCCGGAGGTGAGCAGCCCATCTAGCAGACCCTCATCTTAGTGTCGTGCCTTAACATTTTGCAGTGTACACATACAATGCTATCCTTGTGGCTTGGGTTTCAAACAACATCAAGCCAGATCACAAGCGTAGCGCAGCCCTGCCCTTTTTTCTGTCCATCGCCAATGTTTCAGGCGTTGTTGCCAGTCAGGTTTACCCGAATTTCACGGCCCCCAGGTGAGGAAATTCGAGCCCCCTTTATTATCGCCACTAAACTTGTGTGCTGCAGGTACATTATGGGCAACGCTATCAGCCTCGCAATGGAGTTTGTAGCCGCTTGTGGCATTGGCGTTATCTACCTCATCCTGAGAACGAGAAACAAGGTCAAGGCTAAGCAGGTTGCTGAGGGGTTGACGGACAATGGGGAGAAGGGAGACAAGGCGTTGGATTTTGAGTACATTCTTTGAGGGTCATTCCGAGGACGAATTGTAGTCAACAAGCAGAACAGAGACAATCATTAGTCTTATTCAGCATCTGTGTTCCTTGTGTTGCAGGTTACGTGCCTAATTGAGAACCGACACTAAACTAGGTAAGCCCGAATGCTGAGAAGATCGCAAGTCGTTTACGTGGTGTTGACGGAGTCTTTTGAAGCCAGGAGACGGAACAGCGGCAAATTTCCTTAGGCAACGGCCTGAGGTAAGGGATTACGGGCAAAGAGAAAGGCAGGATGAAAGACATGGCATGTTTGGCGTATTTGGCATCGGTGACACATCGCGCTTCGGGACGTACTCGTATCCCTGTTTGGCTTCGGGTTCGATTTTTGGCAGAGGAGCTTAGAGAGTGAGTTTCGGCTCTGTCGTGGATTTTGACAAATGAAATCTCTTCTACTCACGGTTCTTTGAGCGGTAAGTGCGGGTTACACGGGGATTTGTTGTTTGGAGTGAGCACATGCCTGTAGACTAACCCCTTGCAACTCGTCACAAGCTGACAGAGCAGTCTGGAAGATTACTGAGCATGCTAAAATATAGCCATTGTATTGGTACACGGAAACTAGGAATCCAAAATTCTCCTCAAGATATGTATCACGGGTTAAAGCCACCCTTCATCCGGGTGTGTCCTCCGGTGAGGGCCTTGTAGATACAAAACATCCAACAGCCTAGACAGAGTTGGAATTATCCGCACATGCCCAAGCCTTGGATCCCCCTTCAACCTTGTAAGAGTCAATGATTCCGACGATAGTACCATACGTCCCGGCAACCGTGAGGAAGGTGCCAGTAATAATAATCGTGGCATTCAGAGCCACTAGCAGATACCACTTCGGCGACCCGCGACGTCCATTATCCCTCCAGTTGTCATAGAACCACATGCAACCAAGAGGCTGAAAGCACATGAGCGTGCCGAATAGGGCTCCGATGAGAGACACAAGACCGCCAAAGACAGGGATGCCGCTGGCAATGCAGTACGCGGTGACAGCTACGCCGAAGACGCAGCCAAACCAGGTGCCCCAGTGCACGAGGGTGTTCGCAGTCATGTGCTTCGATCCTCGCAGAATTCGGACGAAAATGTGCTTGCTCGACAGCTTGAATCTTGTAAGCATGAGGCTTTTTCAATTTCGGCATCTCGCCCTCGGAGAAGCAATGCCGGGATAACACGTACATGAGTGCTCAGAGTCGAGCTTGCAAGTAAGCCTGGGAGAGCAATGCCATAGCTGATCTTCTTGATAAGACTGCCAGCAGAACCAAGGGCAGGCGAAGCGACGAATGATCCGCAATAATAGTAGACAACGACGCCGATGACAAGGTAGGTGAGAGTGATGGCGGCTTGACAGAGCAGCAATGCCTTCGTGTAGTGGCGGTGGTCACGCATTTCTGCGACGATTGGCAAGTAAAAAGGGGTGCCGGCGTAGGCAAAGATAAAAGTAGAAATGGCTGTGATTGCCTGTGTGAAGCTTGGGCTACCAACGGCCTTGTAATCGGACTCCCAGAGACCTGGAGGTGCCAAGTCGGGGCGATCTTGAACACCAACGGCGACAGTAACAATCAAGACTGTAGATGTAAGATGTCATGAATGGAAATGAGGTATGGCACCAAAGTGGGAGATTACTTACCAGCAATCACGATAGCCGCCAAACCGATCCATGCAAGAATGGTAATGCGGCCGAGCGTGCGGATGCTGGCACAGCAGAAAACGACAATAGCTGCAACAGCTACGAATATAGCAGTACAAGCCCCATGAGTCGACACGGCGTTGAGGCCAATAGAGATACCAAGCATACCAGAACCGGCAGCAAAGATCAAGACTAACAGGTGAGTAAATTGCCTTTACCATTTAGTGATGCTTTCCACCTACAGAGAATAAATCCAAGTGAAAATAGCTCGCGGCCGATGGGGCCGAACATGATGGCGGCCGCATCATCGATTCCATAAACCTCAGGGTGGTTAAGCTTGAAGTCGCCAATAACATAAGCGGCATTAGTCATGAGGCCAGCTATGACCAGCAGGCAAATGATTCCTGGAGCCATGCCCAGTGTGTCAAAAGCCGCCGGAATCGATAATACACCCAAGCCGAGCTGGCTCTTCATCATAAGGACAGACGATCCAATCCATCCAACCTAAGAGAATGTGAGCATAGCGGGAGTATTCTGATTCCAAGTATACACCCATACATTTCGAAAGTTTGGGCCGTCCTCTGTGATGACTCCAAAGACGGCATCGTGAGTCTCGGTTGGCGCAATGACTTCTCCTTTCTCAATCTGAGAAGGAACGGGGCCCAGAACCTCAGGGTCGTCCTTTTTGATGTTCATTTTGGGTGTCGATTGGTAGTGGTCCATTACTGAAGTGAACTGGGTGATGCTGGAATGCATTTTCTATCTCGACGACCACAGCGAACTTTATATCCTTCATCGATGGTTCGATGACATAACGCTGTGGTGCCATCCCCAGACTCCACCTACCCCCAGCTTCACCGGACTCTTCGGCAACGGAGTCTACGGACGTCTAGGCAGGGGCTATCACGTATAAATCTGGGTTGTCTTGAGGTTTGTCCAGGGTCACCCCTCTTTGTCCTGTTTCGTAGAGGGTGCTCTGACTTTGTTTGGCAAGCCACAATGTCGAAAAAGGGGGGAGAGCCCATACTCTGCAACGAGAATTTCCAAACGCTGGTAATGGGGGCTGTCTGAATGCTGAGGGTTTAAGCTGCGATTGTGTATACTCGCTGCGTTGAGAACCACTCCTCCTGGCCAAAGGTACCCAACGTTTGCCGGCTGGAGAACAGCAGCGTCCGTCACCTTGCCGGCAACCTGGTGAATCTTAGTGCCTCTTCCCACTAAACATCCTGGGAATTGTTAGAGATAAGGAGGGTGCTGGACTACCGCTTGCATCACCCTTGATCTACAGTTACGTAAAAGTTCGCTTCCCCAGGATCGACCAAGTGCAACTCCGCTTCCGTACACGATTCGGGGGCTAGCCTCCAGAAGCGGAGTCTTTGGGGCAATGCCAGGTTCGGTCCCTTGGGTGAAGCCACGAAGTCTTGGAGGGCTACGGAGAAGCCGCGTCCAATTATGGCCATTGCGAAGAGTACATTGCGGAGCGGTGCACAGGAGAAGGGGAGTGGCCTCTGGTTACGCCGATTACGCTCGTTCGAAATGAGAGCTAACTCATGGAAATGGAAGGAGATAAGATAAAAGATACGCAATTGCATGTCAGAGATAGCAAGTAGTCAGGCCGCCAGGTGGAGAAAATGCGGAGGTGGATACGGGGTAAACAGGGGAGTCCACCTGCTCACGTGACCACCCTCAGAGCTATTGTACAGGGTCCACTCCAACATTATCGTCAACCGTAGACGCCAAATACGCTGAGGCTAATCACTCTCCACACCTCACCCCACTAGCTCGCATTTTGCCCCGGACCTCGTGCATAAGTCCGCCTTGACAGGTTCCACTTCTCAAATCCAAGCCTGATAGGTAGCTGGAAACACGAAGTGACCCCAGTCACAATCTTTCGCCACAATCACTAGCCATGGTCCCCTATCATACCGGTTCATATCTTCCCCAGGGGCCCAGACCTCGGATGTTGCGAGGAGGTCGACTTCTCCCGACGTCATCAACTTCACCCATACTAGCTTGAGCCCATCTTTCAACTCCCTCTCTCTGTGCCCAGTATAACTGTAGTGCGAGTTTCAAGAGGTATCTCATCATGACAGAATCTCAGGCCATCAGTTTCGGTATGTCCCCTTCCTGTTCCCCGGGCTTTGGAAGTGAAGATAGAAGTTGGAGGTAGTTATGGAGTCACTACTGATTCTTCTACAACCAGGATCGCTTGGGGACTACTACTCCATTCGACATGCACTTGACCACTACAAATCAGCCTGCGTTGTAGGCGTCTACTATGTGGCTGCCCATGTACCCCAAGACAGAGTGCAAGACCAACTGGAACGGAGCTTACAAGCAACGATCCGCCAACATCCTGCTCTTTGCTACGGTCGCGTAGACGATGAAGCCTCGGAAATAAGCACCAAATTCAAGCAGATATCCAGCATTTCTCGGGAGGATGTGATCCAGGTCATCCATCGCGACGGCGACTCGGACCTCATAAATGGGAACGACGGCCCGGACGCAATGCTTTCTCGTCAGCCCATCATGCGTTTTCTGATGGGCTCAGTGGCGTGGTATTCCATGATTCACTGATAAGAAACCTGATACAAGAGTTGAGCCCAGACAGGCAAGCTACTTGGCCACTTGTCCTGGCCGAAAAGGTGCCTCCACCCAAGGCCTTGGAAGACACAATCGAGATGGATGACGGGGCTTCTTCACGGTCTTATCTGCGCCCCTCTAAGCCGGACTCTTGCAGAAGTCCCCGGGTTCCGAGCAACCAACCCATACTCAGTTCGCCGGTTCACCAAGGCAAGCAAGAGCGACATTGTCAACCATATCTCTTACATGTCAACTATTGTTCCTCGCACCAAGCTGGAACTAATCTGAGCCACGCTTCCTCTTTCTCCCTTGGAGCGCCAGCTTATCTCCGGCATTGCCTGGACATTCGGCTAAGACATCACGAAGGAGCTTGAGAGGTTTCCTCGGGGTAGTCCGATCGCCTCACTTGTTCA